>CM024723.1:17793345-17901989 GCA_014182545.1 Eucalyptus globulus | reverse complement strand
GAATGGTGCTGCTAGGCATGATCACCTCTGTCCTAGGGGAAGTCCAATACCTGGTAAAGTCCTTGGTTCCACAGATACTTGTCAGCCAAATGGGCGCTCCAGTTGTTGCAAGAATGTCCAGGCTTGATCTCATATAAGCCACTTATTGGCCAGGGCCAAAATGGCCCTGCACTCTATTCCTGCAGGTATATCTTCGTTTCAGGATACGAAAGCATCCCCTCGGGCTCTTTGAGGTTCCCGGGCTCACCTTAACGTCTCCACCAAACTCAATGGTATTGAACTCGTTCACGAACATTCTTGCGCCGGATCGAGCTTATATGCCTTTGAGAAATAAATCGAAGAGGCGTTTTTCCCAAGATTGTCCTCAAGGAAGCTGAAGTGCAGGTTCTCATTGACCACATCCCAAGCAATCACATCTCCAGCATATCTTTGATACGATGGAGTTGATCCTCCTCTCAGCTGCTTCCTGCAGTTCCTTTGGCGAAAGGGCCTTGACCCAGTCAGTCTGGTACTTCAGGTCATCCCAGAAAACGGTGTGGCCTCGATCGAGATTTTGCTGTCCTGTGCAAACTTCAGCATCGCGTCAGCTGTCGTGTAGTTCTCCCGGCCTTGCTTCTTCTCTGTGCTACCACTTCATTTCGTTGGTGAAAGCAGTGAATTTGAACTCGATGCGAACCAGTTTTGATAATCGGTGCTTTGAGAATGTGGGAGTTCATGCCGCACCCGAATGCAAAGTCTGGTTTGGTTTGTTTGATGAGTACTGTGGCTCCGCCAACTCCGGCTTTTGAATATGGATAAGTAACTTGCAACCTCACTTTGCCCTTCCGCACCTGCAATTATGAAATTTGCCGCAGTTTGTTATGGCACAAGATACAATTCAACCATAACTCTTACCTTCTCAATGCTTTTTGGTCTTGGTGAAACCGCCATTGCTTCTTCGAGAATGGCTGCAGGAGACATTGTCAACCCATATTTCCTTTGAGGTATTCTTGCCTGCGACAATCAGAAATTGGTATCAATGTATGCTTAGTATTAGCTCTTCACCTAATTTAGCTTGAAACTTTTCAATGAAATTGTTCTCACACAGGTTTAATCTCGACAAAGTTAATGATGAATTAACGGTAAAATTCAAAAGAATTGATCACTCAACATGGAAAGTAAGAGTAACAATCATACATTAAGCGTCCGATTTAGCATCCTGAATACAGTTCATTTTCGAATGTGCTGATCTTTCAATAACACCTAATAAAGCACTGACTAGTAGAAATATGTTCACCATAATTAGATAGACCAAAAAAAGTTGAATGCCTTTCACCTCAAAAGGAGGTCGACGGTCCTGAAGAGTTCGCAGCGATGCCTCCTTTAGCAATGACCAGCAACCGTGCTTAGCCACGACGCTGCCTCCGGGAACAAACCTCGCCTCCTCCAGTTCCAAATACTGCCGATACCGTCTCACTTCACTGACTTGTACCTGCTGCAAAAATCACCACTTTCAACATGAGTAACATTCATCTTTAACTTCACCGAAATTCATGTTTTCACATCCCTTGTTATGTCACAAGCTTGTGGGCTTTCCACATGAACAACTCCAACATGCAACTATAGGCGCATACATACGCATACTGGGAGCATACACAATCTTTGTGGAGATCGCAGAGGGAATAATTACCTGAAAACATGTAGAACTTGCCCTTCTCGAGTAGAACTTTCTGGGAGAAACTGTCCAGTGGAAGTTTCCTATTGTACGCCATGAACCCATTGTTGGTACGCGCTACGCTGCTCTGCAATCTCTCCTTGCCCAGATACAGTCCATCCGTATGTGCCGCCGTAGGTAAACTGCGGGTTAACTATGATGCCGCCTCCATACATGGTAATCCCTGGCTCTGCTAGACACTGCTTATCAAATACGTACACATAGAAGCTTCAGAATTTCTAATTAGCATTGAATTCACCAAACATCGAATTCAATAACATTTAATATGTTTAGCTTAGATTGCAAGTTGTTTCCCGGAAGCTTTTAGCTACGTACTATCAGGAGACCAAAAATGTGAACTACTTGAAAAAAACCAATGCACGGAATACTGATTGTCTAAGATCAATCTCCGGTTCTTGTGCTTGAATTCAACTTAGCAATGATCACGAATACGACATGCTTAAAGTTCGCAAAAGGGTGTCTAGAATTTGATCTTGCCTGTGTTGTTGCTGATGCATCATAGTAACATCATTGAAGGCATCCTGCGTGACCTGTCCTGTAATGGCTTAAAAACAAGAAAGCATTAGCTTAATTGCCCATGACTACTACATCAGAACAGGTAAAACAATCCAACAGTCAACCTTTTTCAAAGCATCAAGGAAAACACAAAAGAATCGCATAGTACTAAAGGGAGTCTGGTAAAGTGTTCTTGAGGGGCATGTGATTTAGCAAACAAAGCAAACAAAAGAGGGAGATAAACGAGAGAAACTAGAACCTGATCCTGAGTAGAAGAGCACGAATGCGAGACAAAGAAGCAACGGCATGGTGAATCCTGAGAAAGCCGCTCATGTCTCCTAGCCCTTGCACAAAGAGCAGCCACAGAAGTGCCTGCACAGGTCAATCATCCATCCGAACTAATGTTACAGGTTAAGAACAAGCCAAGCTAATTCCACAAAAGTACACGATCCATAAACCCACGATCAAACTACTAAAATCTACAAAACCGTAACTGGTTTAACTTAACTATGAATCATCAACTCAGAATGCAATGGATTAGACATGTCATAAAGTTTGAAAGAATAAAAACAGTTCAGCACCAAACGATACATAACATATATACATCACATACTTTCTACATGTTTCCATATCAGTACATGGTCATAGGCAATATGTACATATATGCGCATCTTGGCACTGTATCAAACTCTCCTCAGTAGTCAAATCAAAGTGACAGGCCTCTTGGATCACATACAAGACTCAAAATTATATAGCCTAAGCCAATATAATCAAACACGAGAGAGAAGGAAATCCACTGACCTGATGCAGAAGAGCAAATCGACCGTGCAAATAATGTCTGCTGAACCTCCAATTACTTTGACAAAACTGAATTTGCTACAACCTTAATGAACAAGCCATTGACTTATATATATGGTAAAAGTTGGAGTTAGAGAAGATGTTGGTTCCAAAGAGTTATCTTTTTTGTTGAGATTACATTTCAGTAAAAGGGTAGATAGGAGAGTATGCCGAGTTATATCTCTCTCGTTCAGTTTAGACTTATAAAACAAATCGGATAGATCAAAGAAACCACCTTCAAATATACTTTTTAATGATATGGCTTATTTTGAAAAATAGTTTGCATATGTACTCTTCAGTCGTATAATTATTTATTTAATTGATATGAATTTTTCAATGAGCAAAATCTCATCAATAAGAAACCAATAATTTTTTTAAATGAAGAGTTAATACCATTAAAAATTGTAAACTTTATCTAATAACACGTTTACCCTTAAAGTAATCTTTGCCTCATAGGCTAGTACCTCTAAACGAAATCTACCATTCGTTAAAAGGATATGTGTCAACAATGTAGATTTCCACATTGGATTTGTTGTTCTCTACCTTAGATTTATCTTATTGTCTTTCTACCACGTGTTATGTATGAATTTTAATGGGATAGTGAACATAATTCTAGATTTGGGTTAGGCACACCAATTTATGAGACTGGATAAATGTGTTATAAGGTACTAGTTTGGGATTTTTCGCTGATAAAAATTAGTGGCAAATGTGTTAGACCCACAATTTGTTTTTGCAATACTTTCATCTTTTCTATCTACAATTCAAAAGTTTGAGTTTAAAATTGAAAAGAATAGATAGAGAAAGAAAAATACCTTCATGTATATCCTTGAATGATGTATATCACTTAAAATTTTACTCCCCTACCCTCGGGCGGGGCGGGGGGGCCCTTTTCCCAAAAAAAAATGTACTTGTATTTGTGTAAATTTTAAAAGGTTAGAATCTTCAAGAAGAACTATACTAGGACTAGGATTCTCTCACTACCCCGCCAAAACCAATTCAAATCCAAAAAGGTCGTCATAAGGATATCGCTTTGAAATAATTGACAAATCGAATGATAATGTTTGGCCAAAAGGAGAAAAATTCGAATGATAAGGGACAGCATGGGGACGAAAGCAATATCTTCACGCAAAAGCCAAACTACTATTCTTTTTAATTTTATTTTTTTCTTTTGGAATATTTTTTGGATTAATTTCCGCGATGAGTGGAGTTCCCAAGTTCGTTCCGACTGAACGCATGATATTGATGTTGAACTTAGAAAAAGATTGAACATGGGACAAAACACTTTTTTAATAAAGGTTCCCGCTCGCCAAGAAATTAGGTGATCTCTCCCTACAATTTTCCACAAAAATTACTGTAGGGATTGGCTCGGTTTATTCCATGAAAATGAATGATTTAGAAAGAAAAATTTCACGAAAGTAATCGCCCGGTGTTAATTACAAAAATTAATGAATGATGAATATTTTTATCACCTATAAAAATAAAAATAAATTATTGGTCGTTTATTTTAAATAGTATAAATGATTATTTTTTTAAAGATATTTTCTTATTATATTAATGGGGAGAGGAAAAAAGAAAATTAGTTGGTATCGAGTGCCAACATGCTAAGGTGGTAGGATGCAATTGAAAAAGACATCATCCTCTTGTGGCCATCTCCCGAGCGTCGTCTTCTCTTGAGGCGACTCCACAAATGCATTTTCAGTGAAGTCAATACGATAATTTCATATCGATCAAAATCTTCACCACAATAGTTTTTTTTGTTTTGGTCGAAATTCGCCACAGTAGTTGACATTGTGATAAACGTGGGGTTGCGACTAGACTTTCAAAAGGCTTGTGCTGCATTGTCAAGAGGCATCTTGATGACAACAATCGTTTGATGAAAATTTAGTTCTTTGAAAATTTTATAATGTCCGAGATGTGAATATAAAATAATCACTATTATGAGAATAGAGACAAAAAAAAAATCAATATCATAAAAGTACGGATGAAATAATTGACGAACTTATTATGTGGCGTCGTAAGAATAATCATCGAATTTATTTCACTATATACCCAGCCTAAATCCAAAAAATGGATGCATTGAACCGACCCTGACTATCGCTATCACATCGCCCGCCCAACCAAGGAGCTTACCGAATGGATTGCATATAAAATGTATTCTCGAGCGATTTTGCAAATGTGATATCAAATTATAGAAAGTCAAAATTGATTTTTATATTATTTTAGTCATTACTATATTTGCTGCGGAATGTTTATCCGGGTTCTTGCACGCTTTCAAGGTTGCATCTAGAGATGTCAAAATGGTCTTAGACTCCATTTAAACCATAAATGGGTCATATATGGTTCACTTGTTTTTGACAAAAAGTAGTTAAATTGGTTTCACTTTGATAGGTGGGTTTTAAGTGGGTCTTAAATGGGTCTTAAATGGGTTTAGTTTAACTTTTATGGGTTTCAAGAGAGATTCTCTTCTTCCTTTTTAATTTTACAAAATAATTTTTTATACATACCGAAATTATAATTATTTTTTTATTTTAATTTATTTTCTTTTAATTTTTTTTTTTTTCCTGTTCTTTTCTTTTCTTTTCTTCCTTTTTTTTTCTCCTCCTCCCTGATCGCCGGCACGGCAATGGCGGGCGACCGGCCAGGCGAGCCTCCAGCTCGCCGGCCGGGTGAGCTCGAGCTCCTCGACGCGACAAGCTCGAGCCGCTGACTCCGGCGAGGCGAAGGCCTCGCCGACATCCGGCGAGGCTCCAGCCTACTCACTTTTAGTGAGCCTCGAGCTTGCAAGCACGGAGCTCAGGCCCGCCGGCTCTGACCGACCAAAGAAGAATAACCAAAAATAAAAAGAAAAAGAAAATTATATTTTAAAAATAAAATTAATTTAAAATTAATTTTTAAAAAATAAAATTAACTAAAAATTATTTTAAAAATAAAAATAATAATTAAAATTCGATTTTTTAAAATAATTATTTTAAAAATTATAAAAAAAATTTCCAGTAAATTTATGTTGTATAAAACTATTTTAGCAATACCATTTTTAATGTATAGATATATATAAGAATTAAGCTTGGAAGTTTTTTAGTACTATAATCTTTATAAAAAACATAAGAATAAGTTATTCTAAACTTGGTTAAATATTAAAATATTTTATTAATATGGACCAAGCTTGGGTATGGGTCGGGTATGAGTTGGATCGGTATGGGTCGAAAATACTTTAAGCTTAAATGGGTCATAACAGGTTAATGAGTCAATTTAGGTCAACCCATTAATGACCCAACCCGACCCGACCCACCCGTTTGACACCTCTAGTTGCATCCTTAAGGTGCATCTCATCCCCGTTGAGCACTCTCGCAGTGGACCCGGTCAACCAACACCAACATTGATCACGCACGCCTACGTGAAAGTGTTCCTAGATGGATGGGATAAGATAGAACTCATGGGCGGTCCCGAAAGCTAAGTGAAGATTCCTTGATTTTCCCGAGGCCGAGGGACCTGTGTGACCGCGATTTGCCAAAACCTAAGCACCTCCAAAGCACTGATTACACATAACACGGCGAAGATATTCCCTGCCCCTATTCGATTTTATGGTCCTTATTACCTAAAAAGAAAATCCTTAATTTTTACTTAATCATTAAGAACTTGTAAATTGATTCGCAATTCAATAGAATAATTCAGTACACCAAACCATACTTATCATCTTGAATTAGCCAAATGCTAAAATAGTCGAGACCCAATTGACCATATCACTAACATTTTCCTAATCAAAATTGATTATTTATGACTTGTGAATTGACGACCGCTTCTCACTCATTTTCTTTTAGATAAGTCCAAATTCAAAATCGATTTTGAGAAATTTACATCAAAACTAATCAATTTGAAGAATTTAATCCTCTTGAGCATAAGAAAATCAACTAATTAAAGCTTCAATCATCAAAATTCGAATTGACTCATTCATAACTTTGATTTAATTTCATAATTCTAGGTCCAATTTTGACATTATGCCTAGATTCATTTATGGCACTTATGATTTTGACTCGTTGTTTTCATTATAAACATTCAATTAGCTCAATAAAAGACCCTTAGATCACGTTCATAAGGTTCGATTAGCTTAATTGTATCTCAATTGGCCAATTTTCTTTAAAATAAGGTAAATTTCATTTTCAATTTGGACATTTAGGGACCAAATTGCATAAGTTTCGAACCTTGAGATCCCAAATGAGCAAATGACAAAACCAGACCAATCAGTTAAGAATTGGTCAAAAATTGGCCAAATTGGATCGAATCAATTTGACTTGTCTAATTAGCTGCCGGCGGAGATGGTTGGTTTAGCCCCCTTGGCGGCTCCTAACCTCCGGTGATCGGTTCCCGGATCCTCTTAAAGTCAATTTCACTTTTGTATCTTCAATTTCCCAAAATTTTAGGCAAAAGAACGCTTCAAGTGCCTTAACTTTGTGACAAAGGGACACCTGCTGCCATAACTTACGAAATGTACGCTTAAGTGCCAAAATCGGAGTAAAATGGATCACTTGAGTGCCAATCCGCCAAAATCCGCCAAAACGCCGACGTGTCAATTTTCCTCGGCAAGCGAGTGCGAAACGGCTGTTTAATGCTGACGTGCCCAAAATTTAATTTAAAACTAAATTTATTTAAATATTTAAAAATATTAAAAAAATTAAATATTAAAAATTTTAAATTTTAAAAAATTAAAATTTTAAAAAAACTAACAAAAAAAATAAAAAGAAATTAAAAAGTTAAAAAAAAAAAAAAAATTAGAAAGTTTTAAAAAAAAATTTAGAAAATTTAGAAAATTTTTAAAACATTTTAAAAAAAAAATTTTAAAAATTTAGAAATTTTTTTAAGAAAAGGAGGTGGGCCCGCCTAACCTCCCCCACCTTCGGGCGACGGGAGGCAGCGGCAAAATGCGGGTTTCGCTTCCTCAAATTGGCTGCCTTTCTCCCTCCTCCTCCTCCTACATTTTTTAAATAAAAATAAATTATATTATTATATTGTTTTAAATTTAATTTAATTAATTTTTATATTATATTAAAATTAACTTATACCAAAAACAACGTCGTTTTGGCCGATTTAAGTGCTCTAATCTGGCCAACACCCGAAATGACGTTATTTTGGTGCTGACATGGTAAAAATTTAATATGTAAATTAATTAATTTTAATATAAAAATTAATTTATTTAAAAATTTTAAAATAAAATTTTAAAAATTAAAACATTAGCAAAATTAAAAAGTTACAAAAAAAAAATAATTTTTAAAAAAGAAAAGGGTGCCAGTTGAGGGCTGAAATTTTTGTAACTTTTTAAAATTTTTGTGAATTTCGTAATTTTTTTAAATTTTTTGTAACTTCCTAAAATTTTTTGTAAATTTTGTAAATTTTATGTCAATTTTGTAAATTTTTTATAAATTATTTAAATTTTATGTAAATTTTGTAAGTTTTTTATAAATTTTGTAAATATTTTGTAACTTTCAAAAAAAAAAATGCAAACTTTTAATTTTTTTAAATTTTCTAAATTTTGTCTAAATTTTTTAAATTTTATCTAAATTTTGTAAATTTTTGTAATTTCTTTTGTAACTTTCTAAATTTTTTGTAAATTTTGTAAATTTTTTGTAAATTTTTAAATTTTTTGTAAATTTTTAAATTTTTTTAGTAATTTTTTAATTTTTTTTTTTTTAAATTTGTAAATTTTTTTGTAATTTTTAATTCTTTTTATTTTTTAATGTTTAAAGTTTCTAAATTTTTTAAAAATGTTTTAAATAAATTTATTTTTAAATAAATTTAATTTAAATTTAATTTAAATAATTTTTATATTATTATAAAATTCAAATGATGTCAAAACGATGTCGTTTTGGCCGAATTCGAGCTGATTCTTAGCTCTCCTGGGCGAGACACATCACCGAGAAATATTAATATTTTAATGCCACGTACGATTTCTACTAATTTCGCGGAGATGCACTCAGTGTCCCACTTTTCTTAAAATGTGGCACTTAAGTGTAGGGATGTGCATAGATGCCGTGGCGGGCGGTTCCCAACCTAGAACCGGAACCGCCGCTAAGGACCGGCCTCAAAATTGGAACCGGGATCCACCCGTTTGTCATGCGTGGATCCACCCGAACCGACCGATCCATGGAACTGGTTTTGATGCGAAATTTTTTTGGTTTTCAACAAAAAATAATTACGTGACATCAAAGCAAACCAAAGAAAAGCAAACCAAAGAAAGAAAAATCAAATTTAAGTACGTGGAACAAATATTTATTTGTTGTAATTATAAATATATCTCGTAGATAAAAAAAAATGCGAACAAATGGAATGCAACATTCTCCCATTTCCTACTTCTTGCAAATAACCATAGATGGTTAAATTTTCTTTGACCAAAGGTAAAGGTTCCCTAAAGAGTGAGATGAGATATAGGGTTTCTCTTAGTAATTTTTTTTTTTTAATATTAAAAAAGGTTCCGGTCCGGTCCGAATGGGCGGATCCGCCCACGGAACCGGAACCGGACCGGCTTCCTCAAGACCCGCGTTCCGAGCGGTTCCGGTCCGCCCGGCGGTCCGGGCGATCCCGATTTTGCACACCCCTACTTAAGTGTGTACCTTTCGTAGCTTATGGCACTTAAGTGTCCCTTTGCCAAAGTTATGCACCTGTGGCCCGCACGTCCAAAATTTTATATATTAATCCGAATTTCATCAAATTACAAATTAACCCCTAATTGGACTTTTCAACACAATTCTCGATTTTGGCTCCGGTTTTTGTAAATCAAATCCACTAGATCAATTACCCGACTTGGGATCATAAAGAACCTTCGAAATCGATTTTTGACTATCGGATTGAAATTTCGACTATCGGAACGAACCGACAACCGAAATTTCGACAACTTTCCTCCATTTTAGGGGGCTTCATTTTCAAACCTAGCATGTATAACATGGATATTTTATGATATGAAGCTTTATAACACATGATCACCCCAGTAACAGTCATGTCATCTAGCATTAGACAATCCAACTAAGAACATATATATGATCATGAGAAGCTTTGTTAACTTTCCTTTCAAAAACCATTCGGGCTTACATACGCTCGACCTAGATTACTTACAAGTCCTTCACCTATGTACAACATATATTTGCATGTTCATAAACAAAAGTTTAAGTAATCAACTAGGGAAAAGGGTGAGAGGGTTTGTAACTTCACTACCCCCTAGACTTGCCCACGTCCATCAAAAAACAAAAGACGCTCTCTCCAGCTTCATCATGATCTAGGTACCTAAGCACCTCCTGCCCCGCCCAAGTCCTCCAGCATCAAACTGAAGAGGGCCAAACAGCTCCCCTTCATGGTTTATCAACCCAGCAACGAACCTCATAGGAATCCACCTACCCTGCAATCGTCCATCCAAATCATAGTCTCATATCTCATGTAGGTTAGCTCGATATCGAAATCATATACATCTTGAAAGAAACATCAATGTACGCTATCACCCCATAATGAGCAATCAAAGGGTACATCCATACTAACGATCTGAAAAATAGAAAGGAATGAGTAATGCCTAGTAAAGAAATAATAAGACCCTAAGCTAGACAATCCACAGTTGCCAAAGAAAGCAAGAGAACACAACCAAATAACCCGACATACTAAGGCAGGATTCTCACGGGTATAACTAAATGAATACTAAAATGTCACATGTATGGTCACTTCATAACAAACACGCTAAATGCACATGTATACCTCATGCTCCTAATTTGAACTAAGATGAGATGCGATAACAATAGGCAAACTCACACACCAAGTGGATTTATATTATAGTGTGTATATCAAAGTCCACCCTCGGTCAGTTTACCCATCGGAACGCAAGCCGACCCGACGAGTCACTCTCCGGAATCCCACATCCAGACTTCCACGATATTGCTATCATGGGCATCTCACTCCGAGGCATCCCAGTATCACACAATTGAGGCATCCCAAGATCATACAGCATGGGGCATCTCACTCAGGCATCCCGGTATCCCACAACAGGCATCCCCGATCACACACATTGGCATCTCAACTCCGAGGCATCCCGGCATCTTACTCAACTGAGGCATCCAAGATCACATAGCATGGGCATCCCACTCCCCAGGGCATCATTGGTATCTCAATACTTTCACTGAAAAGTTGGAAGCTACATTAGGTGGAGTGCTAATGTTGTCCTGATTCCTGATTGTGGCAGAGCAAGAATACCTGAAAGAAATATGGGTCGACAATGTTGCGCTGCAGCCATTCTTGAAGAAGCAATGGCAGTTTCACCAAGATAAAAGCATAGAGAAGGTAAAATCAGAAGTTGTCCCAAGTTTGCTCAAAAAAAAAAAAAAAAAAAAAAAAAAAAAACTATTGCGAATTTTGATCTCTCAGGTACGGAAGAGCAGAGTGAGGTTCCAGATAACTTATGCGAAGAAAAGAGGACTCGTGGTCAGAGGAGCCAAATTTTTGTCAAACAAACCAAGCTAGGCTTCCCATTCGGGTGCGGTATGAACTTCCACATCCTCGAGAGCACTGATTAGCAAAACTGGTTCGCTTCGAGGTTCAGGTACACCACTTTCACCAACGCAATAAAGTGGTACAGCACAGAGGCAAAATAAGACCAAGAGAACTACACAATAGCCGACGCAATGGTGAAGTTCTCGCAAGATAATGGCATTTCGATCCGAGGCCATAATGTTTTCTGGGACGATCCCAAGTACCAGCCCGATTGGGTCAAGACCCTGTCGCCCAAGCGACCTGCGAAAAGCAGTAGAGAAGAGGATTAATTCGGTTGTCTCCAAATATGCAGGACAACTGATTGCTTGGGATGTGGTCAATGAGAACCTGCACTTCAGCTTTTTCGAGGACAACCTCGGGAAAAACGCTTCCTCGATATATTACTCGACGGCATACAAACTCGATCCAACCCCGAGGATGTTCTTGAATGAGTACAACACCATTGAGTACTGTGGGGACGAGAAGGTGAGCCCGGGGAACTACAAGAAGAGGCTCAAGGAGATATTTTCGTACCTCGAAACGAAGATATCCCAGCGGGAATAGGAGTACAATGCCATTTTGGCCCTCGTCAGCCAAATTTGGCTTACATGAGATCTAGTCTGGAGATTCTGGCTACCACTGGTGTTCCTATTTGGCTCACAGAAGTGTCTGTTGAACCAGGAGTTAACCAGGTATCAATTATGCATGGTCATGCAACCAGGTGTGCTGGGTCAGACTGGTTAGCCCAAAAGGAAAAATTGGGCAGGCATTTCTCTTTGCAATCGGCCTCGCCCAACTTCGCCCACCAACCCGGTCAATATTAAATAAAATATTTGATTTTCCTAATAATGGGCATCCACACTTATCCTAGAATGTGCTGTCTTGAACCAATTTAGAGTTGTGATTAGTGACAAACTGAAAGTGCAATATCAAAGGATTGGCACTCCCTAATGCATTAAAGTTTTTTTCTTTTTCTAGCGTTGCAGGCTCAGTACTTGGAGGAGATCCTAAGGGAGGCTTTTTCACATCCTGCTGTGGAAGGGATCATAATGTTTGCAGGCCCTGCGTACGCCGGCTTCAATGCCACGTCTCTCACCGACAAAATCTTCAACAAAACGCCGGCTGGGGACATCGTGGACTACCTGATCGGGGAATGGAAATCCCCGATTTCGAAGCCTGCACCAACGATGGAGGATTCTTTTTAGCACTTCACTATTCCATGGAGAGTATGAGATTACAATAACCGACCCAGCCACAAATTGCTCCTCCACTTCAAGATTTGAAGTGACCAGAGATCGCTCAGGGAGAACTTTCCATTTTCAGATTGGATAAATGCTCAGCTGGAAGCTCCTATAGATATTTGAGGATAGTGTTTGATGGTTGACAGATAACTGCTGATTAAGATTAATTAAGGAGGGCAAAAGCAAAAGGGTTCAATAAAAATGTAAGTAATTATTTGTATGGATAGTCAATAGCATGTAATTTTGACCTAGAAGATCATGCTTATTGATGACATACAAGTGATTTTGCACCTCTATGAGAATGTGGAAATTCTCAAAAGCCTGTTAATAATGCTGGCCGGGTCACCACAGGCGATGCGGTAGTTGTGGGGTGCCAATGGTGATGGTCGCATTGCGAATGTTGTCTCTTCTCTCGGTCCATCGAAGGCAAAAATGATGATTGATTCATTTTATAGTGTAATATTTATGTTTGCGTAAGTTAAAATATAAGATCGAACTAGAAAGATATAACTAGTTCGAAAAAATTTAAGCATAAAGTTAGCCTAGTAGGTCATTGTTGCAAAAATACTTTATTGCCGACACTGCTTGTTATATAGGTAGACATAGAAGCTTAAGTTAATTCTTTCATGACCATTGAACTCACATAATTTCGAACTCAATCACAATTTTTCTTTCTTTTTTTCTGCTTAGTTTAGATTGTAAGCTGTCCCCTGCAAGCTTTAGCTATGTACCTTTTAGAGACCAAAAATGCGTACTTGGAAGATCAGATGTGCAGAATAATTCATGTGGCCATTTTTCTTTTTTGGGCTGAGATCTTGGGTTCGATTGTCTAGTGCAGTAAGAACACCACAAAAGCCATAACTTCTAAGACGCCGACACTTAAAACCGCCATAACTTCAAAATCTAAGACACTCCTAAGCCACTTTTTTTTTCGAATCGGGACACTTAGTCACACCTCCGGCGACTCACGGAATCCTACGCAAAGCAATATTTTATTATTATTATTTCTACGTGGCTCGGAGCTCCAAATCAGCATAAAAATTAAAAAAAATTAAAAAAATTAAAAGTTTTAATTTTAAAAATTTCAATTTCAAAAATTAAAAAAATTAAAAAAAAAAAAAGAAAATTTTAAAAAATTTTAATTTTAAAAATTTTAAAAATTATAAAAAAAAAAAGAAAAATTTTAAAATATTTAATTTTAAAAACTTTTAAAATTAAAAAAAAAAAAAGAAAATTATAAAATTTTAATTTTAAAAATTTAAAAAAATTAAAAATAAGAAAATTTTAAAATTTTAATTTTAAAAATTTTTAAAAATTTTATAAAAAAAAAAAGAAAAATTATGAAAATTTTAATTTTAAAATTAAAAAAATTTAAAAAAATAAGAAAATTTTAAAAATTTTAATTTTAAAAACTTTTAATTTTAAAAATTAAAAAAAAAAAAATATTTAAAAAAAAAAATTTTAAAATTTTAATTTTAAAAAAATTAAAAAATTAAAAAAAATTAAAAATTAAAAAAAGGGGGTGGGAGGCGGCGGCGGGGAGCCGCCGACGGCGGCAAGGGAGCCGCCCCGCTCGGCCTCCCACCCCTTTTTATAACTTTTTATAATTTTATTTTTTATAATTTTTTCTTAATTTTAAAAAATTTAAAATTTTCTTAATTTTAAAAAATATTAAAATTTTCTTAATTTTTTAAATTTTTTTTAAATTTTTCTTAATTTTTTAAATTTTTCTTAATTTTTTTAACTTTTTCTTAATTTTTTAAAATTTTCTTAATTTTTAAAATTTTCTTAAATTTTCTTATTTTTTAATTTTTTTAAATTTTCTAATTTTTTAAAATTTTTCTTAATTTTTAAAATTTTTAAATTTTTTAAATTTTTCTTAATTTTTAAAATTTTTAAATTTTCTTAATTTTTAAAATTTTTTTAAATTTTTTTAAATTTTTCTTATTTTTTTAAAATTTTTGAATATTTTAAATCTAATTTAATTAATTTATATACTATTATTTACACGTGACGCAAAACGACGTCGTTTTGCATTTTCTCCGCCACGTCGCATGCAAAACGACGCCGCTTTGGACCAAGCTCGCCGGAAAGTCGCCACGCAGCCATTTGGCCGGATTTTTCGCCGGAGTGGCACTTAAGTGTCCCATTTTACTCGATGATGGCACTTAAGTGTACCATTTTAAAGCTAAGCACTTTTAAGAATAATTCCCCTGTGGCCATTTTTCTTTTTTGGCGCTGTCTTGCACTCGATTGTCTACGATCAATGTTTGGTTCTTCATTCTTGCATTCATGACAGTACTGATCGCGCAATCGAATTGGCAATTCACATGTCAACACGCAAGAAAGTCTCAAAAGGGCAGTCCGCGTATTTGATATTGCCTGTGTTGGTTGCTGATTTGCCTTCTAATGGCTTAAAACTGAAAGCATTAGCTTAATTGTTTAGGACTGCGTCATCAGAACAGTAAAACATTCTCACAGTCAACTCCATTCAAAGCATCGAGAGAAAAAAAAAAAGAAATCACTAATACCTGATCCTGAGTAGAAGAGCAGAGACAAATATGTAATGTTCCTATTACTGTCATTTCATAAGAGTCTCCTACAAAGAACGAAAATTGAAAAAAATTCGACTATTGCTCAGAAATCCTAAGATGAAATATCTACTTTTTAAAAATACCTATACTATGAATTATAGCAGCATCAATCGACGCTCAAACACTATCCTTAGATGTATACAAGCTTGTGGCAGACTATTCATTCCATCTGAATATGGAAGATCTTCTCTGAGCTATCCTTAGTCACTTCAATATTGAAGTGGAAGAGGAATTCGTGATCGGATCAATTATTGTGATCTCATATTCTCCATGGAGCAGCGAAGTGCCAAAGAACCCTCCTTCATCCGTGCAAGCTTTCAGGTCGTCAGATTTCCATTCCTTGATCAGCTTGTCCACGACGTCTCCGGCGAGGGTGCTGTTGAAGTTCATGTCCGTGAGAGCAGTGGCAGAAAAGCCGGCGGGCAAAGGGCCCGCGAAAATTATGATCCCTTCCACAGCAGGATGAGAATAAGCCTCCCTAAGCACCTCCTCCAAGTACTGAGCCTGCGATGTCAGGAAAAGATTTGCGCATAATAGAAAGTGTCAAATTACCAGGTTTTTAAAACTGTACTTCTAGTTACTGATCACAACTCGAGGCTGGCTCAGGACAGTGGATATTTGGATAATGGATCTATCGGGACTAAAATCGGAAAAGGAAACTGCTCTATATAAGATTGGCAAGGTTTGGCAGGCAGGACGCAAGAAGAGAATCGCTATCCCAAGCCTGCCCATTTTGCTCTTCTGGTCGAGCGGTGCTGCTAGGCATGATCACCTCTGTCCTAGGGAAGTCCAATACCTGGTAAAGTCCTGGTTCCACAGATACTTCTGTCAGCCAAATGGGCGCTCCAGTTGTTGCAAGAATGTCCAGGCTTGATCTCATATAAGCCAAATTTGGCTGGCCAGGGCCAAAATGGCCCTGCACTCCTATTCCTGCAGGTATATCTTCGTTTCCAGGATACGAAAGCATCCCCTCAAGCCTCTTCTTGAGGTTCCAGGGGCTCACCTTAACGTCTCCACCGAACTCAATGGTATTGAACTCGTTCACGAACATTCTTGCGCTCGGATCGAGCTTATATGCCTTTGAGAAATAAATCGAAGAGGCGTTTTTCCCAAGATTGTCCTCAAGGAAGCTGAAGTGCAGGTTCTCATTGACCACATCCCAAGCAATCACATCTCCAGCATATCTTGATACGATGGAGTTGATCCTCCTCTCAGCTGCTTCCTGCAGTTCCTTGGGCGAAAGGGCCTTGACCCAGTCAGTCTGGTACTTCGGGTCATCCCAGAAAACGGTGTGGCCTCGAATCGAGATTTTGTTGTCCTGTGCAAACTTCAGCATCGCGTCAGCTATCGTGTAGTTCTCCTGGCCTTGCTTCTTCTCTGTGCTGTACCACTTCATTTCGTTGGTGAAAGCAGTGAATTTGAACCTCGATGCGAACCAGTTTTGATAATCGGTGCTTTTGAGAATGTGGGAGTTCATGCCGCACCCGAATGCAAAGTCTGGTTTGGTTTGTTTGATGAGTACTGTGGCTCCGCCAACTCCGGCTTTTGAATATGGATAAGTAACTTGCAACCTCACTTTGCCCTTCCGCACCTGCAATTATGAAATTTGCCGCAGTTTGTTATGGCACAAGATACAACTCAACTCATAACTCTTACCTTCTCAATGCTTTGTCTTGGTGAAACCGCCATTGCTTCTTCGAGAATGGCTGCAGCGAGACATTGTCGACCCATATTTCCTTTGAGGTATTCTTGCTCTGCGACAATCAGAAATTGGTATCAATGTATGCTTAATATTAGCTCTTCACCTAATGTAGCTTGAAACTTTTCAATGAAACTGTTCTCACAAAGGTTTAATCTCGACAAAGTTAATGATGAATTAACGGTAAAATTCAAAAGAATTGATCACTCAACATGGAAAGTAAGAGTAACAATCATACATTAAGCGTCTGATTTAGCATCCTGAATACAGTTCATTTTCGAATGTGCTGATCTTTCAATAACACCTAATAAAGCACTGACTAGTAGAAATATGTTCACCATAATTAGATAGACCAAAAAAGTTGAATGCCTTTCACCTCAAAAAGGAGGTCGACGGGTCCTGAAGAGTTCGCAGCGATGCCTCCTTTTAGCAATGACCAGCAACCGTGCTCAGCCACGACGCTGCCTCCGGGAACAAACTCGCCTCCTCCAGTTCCAAATACTGCCGATACCGTCTCACTTCCTTCACTGACTTGTACCCAAGCTGCAAAATCACCACTTTCAACATGAGTAACATTCATCTTTAACTTCATCGAAATTCATGTTTTCACATCCCTTGTTATGTCACAAGCTTGTGGGCTTCACATGAACAACTCCAACATGCAACTATAGGCGCATACGTACGTGTACTGGGAGCATACAATAATCTTTGTGGAGATCGCGGAGGGAATAATTACCTGAAAACATGTAGAACTTGCCCTTCTCGAGTAGAACTTTCTGGGAGAAACTGTCCAGTGGAAGTTTCCTATTGTACGCCGCCATGAACCCATTGTTGGTACGCGATACGCGTTCTGCAATCTCTCCTTGCCCAGATACAGTCCATCCGTATGTGCCGTAGGTAAACTGCGGGTTAACTATGATGCCGCCTCCATACATGGTAATCCCTGGCTCTGCTAGACACTGCTTATCAAATACGTACACATAGAAGCTTCAGAATTCTCTAATTAGCATTGAATTCACCAAACATCGAATTCAATAACATTTAATATGTTTAGCTTAGGATTGCAAGTTGTTTCCCGGAAGCTTTAGCTACGTACTATCAGGAGACCAAAAATGTGAACTACTTGAAAAAAACCAATGCACGGAATAATTGATTGTCTAAGATCAATCTCTGGTTCTTTGTGCTTGAATTCAACTTAGCAATGATCACGAATACGACATGCTTAAAGTTCGCAAAAGGGTGTCTAGGAATTTGATCTTGCCTGTGTTGTTGCTGATGCATCATAGTAAACATCATTGAAGGCATCCTGCGTGACCTGTCCTGTAATGGCTTAAAACAAGAAAGCATTAGCTTAATTGCCCATGACTACTACATCAGAACAGGTAAAACAATCCAACAGTCAACCTTTTTCAAAGCATCAAGGACAACACAAAAGAATCGCATAGTACTAAAGGGAGTCTGGTAAGGTGTTCTTGGAGGGGCATGTGATTTAGCAAACAAAGCAAACAAAAGAGGGAGATAAACGAGAGAAACTAGAACCTGATCCTGAGTAGAAGAGCACGAATGCGAGACAAAGAAGCAACGGCATGGTGAATCCTGAGAAAGCCTTCATGTCTCTTAGCCCTGCACAAAGAGCAGCCACAGAAGTGCCTGCACAGGTCAATCATCGATCCTGTCGAAAACTATCACAGTCGGTGACAGTGCTTTCCGAACTAATGTTACAGGTTAAGAACAAGCCAAACTAATTCCACAAAAGTACACGATCCATAAACTCCACGATCAAACTACTCAAAATCTACAAAACCGTAACTGGTTTAACTTAACTATGAATCATTAACTCAGAATGCAATGGATTAGACATGTCATAAAGTTTGAAAGAATAAAACAGTTCAGCACCAAACGATACATAACATCTATACATCATATCAAACCAAGAGAGAAGGAAATCCACTCAAAGAACTGATGCAAAATTATATAGAAGAGCAAATGCGAAGAGCAAATCGACCGTGCAAATAATGTCTGCTGAACCTACAATTAATTCTCTTGGCAAAACTTCCGAATTTGCTACAACCTTAATGAACAAACCATTGACATATATATATGGTAAAAAGTTGGAGTTAGAGAAGATGTTGGTTCCAAGGAGTTATCTTTTGTTGAGATTAAATTTTAGTAAAAGGGTAGGTAGAGTGTATGCCGAGTTATATCTCTCGTTCAGTTTAGACTTATAAAACAAACAGATAGATGAAAGAAACCACCTTTCAATTATACTCTTAACGATATGGCTTATTTTGAAAATAGTTTCGCAAATGTACTCTTCAATGGTATAATCATTTATTTAATCGATATAAATTTTTCATTGAGCAAAATCTCATCAATAAGAAATGAATAATTTTTTTTTTTAAAAATGAAGAGTTTATACCATGAAAAATTGTAAACTTGTATCTAATAACACGTTTTTACACTTAAAGTAATCTTTGCCTCATAGGCTAGTACCTCTAACCCAAATCTACCATTCGTTAAAAAGTATATGTGTCGACAATGTGGATTTCCACATTGGATCTGTTGTTCTCTACCTTAGATTTGTCTTATTGTCTTCTACCACATGTAATATATGAATTTTAATGGGATAGTAAACATAATTCTAGATTTGGGAATTTTAATGGGATAGTAAACAAATTGTTTATGAGGGCTAGATAAATGTGTTATAAGGTACCAGTTTGGGATTTTTCGTATGACAAAAATTAGTGATAACCATGTGTTAACGTAGAATTTGTTTTTGTAATACTTTCATCTTTTCTATCAACAATTCAAAAGTTTTGAGTTTAAAATTTAAAAGAATAGATAGAGAAAAAAAAACCTTCATATATATCCTTAAATGATGCATATCCTTATAAAATTCAACCCCCCAAAAAAAAAAAAACAGGGTGCAGGGCGGGGGGGGCCTTTCCCAAAAAGAAAATGTACTTGTATTTGTGTAAATTCTTGAAATTTAGAATCTTTAGGATGAACTATACTAGAGTAGGATTCTCTCACTACCCCGTCAAACCAATTCAAATCCAAAAGGGTCGCTTATAAGGATATTGTTTGAAATAACGGACATATCAAATGATAAAGTTTTGGCCAAAAGGAGAAAAAATCGAATGATAAGGACAGCATGGGGACGAAAGCAACATCTTCACGCAAAAGCCAAACTATTATTCTTTTTAATTTTCATTTTTTTTCTCTTTTTTGGAATTTTTTTGGATTAATTTCCCTGCTATGAGTGGAGTTCCCATGTTCGTTCCGACTGAATGCATGATATTGATGTTGAACCTAGAAAAAGATTGAACATGGGACAAAACAATTTTTTTTTTTTTTTATAATAAAGGTTCCTGTGGCCAAGAAATTGTTGCCAAGAAATTGGGTGATCTCTCCCTACAATTTTCCTCAAAATTAATGAGGGGATTGGCTCGGTTTATTCCATGAAAAATTAATGATTTAGAAAAAAAAATTCACAAAATTAATCGCTCGGTGTCATTTACAAAAATTAATGAATGATGAATATTTTCATCATCTATAAAAAAAAAATAAAAATTATTGGTCATTTATTTTAAATGGTATAAATGATTATTTTTAAAAATATATTTTTCAATTTTATTAATCGGGAGAGGGAAAAAGAAGATAGAGTTGGTATCATGTGCCAACATGCAAAGGTGGTAGGATGCAATTGAAAGAGACGTCATCCTCTTGTGGCCATCTCCCAAGCGTCGTCCTCTTGAGGCGACTCCACAAATGCAATTTTATTCATTGACCAAAATCTTCACCACAGTTTTTTTTGTTTTGGTCGAGTAGTGACATTGTGATAAACGTGGGGTTGCGACTAGACTTTCAAAAGGCTTGTGCTGCATTGTCAAGAGGCATCTCGATGATAACAATCATTTGATGAAAATTTTAGTTCTTTGAAAATTTTATAATGTCCGAGATGTGAATATAAAACAATCACTATTATGAGAATAGAGACAAAAATCAATATCATAAAAGTACGGATGAAATAATTGACGAACTTATTATGTGCCGTCGTAAGAATAATCATCGAATTTATTTCACTATATACCCAGCCTAAATCCGAAAAATGGATGCATTGAACCGACGCGATATGAGATCATAAACGAGGTGGAATTCCACGATGACATGATTTGACTTTTTCTTGATTTCGTGTATATCCTTTCTACATTACACCTTCCAAAAGAGCATGCGAATATTCCCTTCTCCAATCTTCTATTCCAACACACTACCGCACCCCAAAAGCAAGGAGGAAATTCCTTCCCCCCACCCTACCACGCAACCCATCGCCGCTCGCCCAAATCGATTTACGAAAAGATCAAAAAAAAAAAAAAGAACAGTAATTACTCCATATAGTTCTACAGATTCTAACCCATTAATTTTACTTTGATTGAATAGAACATACTTCAATTAAATCTCAAATTTATCGATGTTAAGACTATTGAAACCCATTTTCAAAATCATTATCAGCTCGATATGTGCGATCGAACTACTTAAAGTCAACGAGTATATGTACACAAGTGATGGTACAAAGAATTGGATTTGGTGGCTCAGTGCCATCTTATCGAAAACCTTATATAAGAATGATGCGACATAAATCAACGGTGACAACGAGGTCAATTTTTGCGAGGATTTAAGCAGCATATTATGCAGTAAAGTACACCATTTACATAAATGCATAAACAAACAAAAATGAGAGAGGGGGGGGGGGGGGGGGCGCAAATGAGAACCGGCTTTCCTCATAAGAACCGCTTCTATGCGAAAACCATTTAAGGTAGATTTCAGGGTGGGAACAATTAGTTCAAAGCACGGAATCGAGAGTCAAATTGACAAAGGTCAATCCCCTTTACACTTTCAGTCTTGTCGCTCTCCTCCTCAGAAGCAAGCGTCCACACAACAGCAACAGCACAGTGCACCCAAACTGCAATTTGCACTCACCGTTCCCAAATTAGAATTTTTTTTAAAAAAATACAAGATTAGCATCGATTTCTAGCATTTTCTTTTGTCATAAACGGAAACATTTCATTAAGTACTCGAATGAGAGGCCCGGTAAATGGGCGTCATTACATAAAAGGTCCAACAAAGTTTGTGGAGGTGATGAGACCCAATTCATAGATAGATAATTGTTCCGGTGGGCTTTAGCTACCCAATCTGTAACAAAATTGGCCTGTCTTGAACAATGGGCTATTTGAACTTTTGAAAAGGCCTATTTTTCCTTGCACTTACTGATGAAAGGCTGAACTTCCCAACTGAACTACTGTGAACTATTCATGGCTTTGACCAGTTGCGAACTATCTAACTCCAAAAGTAGTACTTCGTGTCTTTTAGGGAAGAGAAAAGTGAGAGCTTCCCACAAGGCTAGGGTTTCTTCCATTAAAGGGGAAGAGGCTCTTATTTCCTTCGCAAACACTCCCAACAACCTCCCCTCCGTATCGCGACTTATGCAAGTGATGGAATGCTTCAGCGAACCAGGTACAAACATTCCATCTATGTTGATCTTCAACACTCTTGGCTTCAGTGGAATCCATGTTTGAGGTGGTGTGATCGTTAGGTTTGCAGATCTGCTGTGGGCGTGAGTTCTCCATTCCTCAGCAGCTCGTTTCTCTGGGTTATGGCGGAATTGGGTTCGCAGCAGTCCTCTTCATGCTCTGTTCTGTAAATCAGTGGAGCTTTCTTCGTCCGGCACGCGGTTCCTCTGCCTCCGCTCATCATCCTTTCGAAGAGGCGGCTCTCCGTTCAGCTTGCATGCACTTCTTCCCGAGTATCTTCTTCTCCCTTTGCCTCCGCTCGAGTTCGGGTTTGCAGCTCACCGTGAGGTCTTTTGGTCCCAGATCTGCCCTCTACCACTTCTGTAGTTACATATCCAGGGTTCGTTTGATCTCTGTTCTTCTCTTACCGCCTCTTGATTTTCAGATCCGTTGATTGCGTGGGTTGGCTGTCCATCAGCTTCATGGGTCTCAGCAAATCTTCTAATGTCGGGTATTCTCTGTCCAGCAGCTTCGGGAGTCACAGATTTCATCATTCTTTCACTTGCTCTGCTCCCCGAATCCGCGAAGACGCCTCTCGGTCGAAGGGACACCCCGTGTGACTCGCCCACACAGCTCTCTTCGGCGGTCCCCTCCATTCGGGGTCGATTTCTCGGCTCACCATATGGCCTCCGAATCCCAAATCAACTCGCTGCCCACTCATCTTCACCGGTATTTCGAAGCTCAGGGGTTTTATGCCAAGATTGTTCTTCTCTTCTTTTTGCTCTGCTGCCGTCCTCTCCTATTCTCTGCGGCTCTCTCCTACTCAGGCTCCACTCATCACTTAGCCGTGTTGGCCTGTTGTCTCTCCACTCATCAACTCTGTGGCTATTGTCAGGTTGCATCACATCCCGTAGTTCTTCATTCCCCTATCTCGGTTCTTCAATTCTCTCTCTAACTCTTGTTTGAGCTTCTTGATTTGCAGATCTTTCGTCCACGCTATCACTTGAACCACCCTTCCTCGGATTCCACTTGTTATAGCTTTTGAGAATTGCTAATGTTGAGTCGATGATAGCCGATGCCTCTGGTTTTCTACCCCGAAAGATGGCTTGATTGCGGGCCTTCCACATATTCCACAGCGTAACAGCCACCAAGTGCAGGTTTGTAGGATTTGGTGTTTGTTTGAGTTTGCTAAACCATTCCTCTATCCTTGTCAAGCCCTGACTTGATATTTTTATTTTCAGCTCTATATTATCCCAAATTTGTCTTGTCCACGAGCACAGCAGGAAGAGATGTTCAACCGTTTCTCTCTCATAATAGCATAATGGACACATTGGATCAGGTAAGACATTCCTTCGAAACAAGTTATCTTTTGTTGGGAGAGCATTTTGACATAGATTCCACATAAAAATTCTTACATTTGGTGGAGTGCGCAAATTCCATATGTCTTGCCAAAGTGAGGGGGGAGGTTGAAACGATTATGTGGCCTGATTCACCTAACCCTGTGCTGGATCCTCTTTGATGAAGTTGTATGCACTTTTCACTGTATATTTGCCTGCCTGTGTCCCAGTCCATACCAACTGATCAGTTTCTATCTGGGGCTTAATAGGGATGGTCAGAATTTCTTCCACTAACTCTTCATCAAAGTGTGCTGCTATTTTCATGTTGTCCCACATCCCTTGTTTTTTATTTATATGTTTAGAGACAAATGAAGGTTCACTAATATTCATTGGACCCTCAATAATACCCCTGAGCAGCCATTTATCTTCCCTAATTCTAATCATCGATCCATCTCCTACCTTCCACTCGACGTTGGGATCTATAGAATCTCTCCCTAAGACAAGGCTTCTCCATCCCCATGAAGGTCGTAGGCCCGATGCTGCATGCCAAAAGTCTGTGTGTGGATAATATAGTCCCTTAAATATTCTGCCCCATAGAGAATTCAGTTGTTGTGCCCGCCGCCAAGCCTGCTTCCCTAACATCGCTTTATTAAAAGATATAAGATCTCTAAAACCCATTCCACCTCGATCTTTCCTTGTTTTCAATAAATCCCATTTCTTGCATGCCTGATTTTTTCTCATTGGTCTTCCACCAAAAGGAAGCAATTCTTTGTTCAATAGCCTTGCAAATGGACACCGGTATTTTAAAAACAGACATGGCATACTAAGGAAGCGCTTGAACCACCATTTTCAACAAGACTTCTTTTCCAGCTTTTGAGAGCAGTTTCTCCTTCCAGCTTTCCAATTTTGAACTGATGTGCCCAATAATCCATGCAAACATTTGTTTTTTCGACTCTCCCCAATCTGAAGGTATACCTAAGCATTTGCCAGTTTTATCAATAATGGGAACCCTCAATTCCCTTGCCATATTTTCTTTCAAAGATTGAGGGCAACCCTTGCTGAAGAATATGCCAGATTTATTCAAGTTAATCTCCTGTCTAGACCCTAGACAATACTGATTTAGAATCATGGCCAGATTTTGGCATTCTAGAATAGAACCCTTCATGAAGAAAATGGAGTCATCGGCAAATAATAAGTGAGAAAGTGTAGGACATCTTCAATTTAGCCTAATGCCTTTTATACTTTCATTCTCTACAGCTTGCTTCATCAATGAGGATAAGACATTTGCAACAATAATAAAGAGATAAGGCGATAAGGGATCTCCTTGCCTGAGTCCTCTTGAAGGTTGAAAGTACTGAAGAGGTTCCCCGTTGAATTTAACACTAAATGTGACTGTAGTGACACATTGCATAACCCATTTCACCCATGTCTCATCAAAGCCAATCCTGAGTAAGCATGCCTCCAAAAAGTCCCATTCCACTCTATTATAAGCCTTCTTCATATCTAATTTCAGAACTGCCTAGAACATCTTTTTTTTGTTTCTTGTTCTAATTTGATGCAGAACTTCCTGGACTATGAAAATATTGTCCTGTATTTGCCTCCCACCCACAAAGGCACTTTGTTCTTGTGCTATAATTTCTGTTAGAAGAGGTTTAAGTCTATTAGCCAGCACTTTCGAGAGGATTTTGTAGCCAAAGTTACACAAACTAATTGGACGATATTGGTCCAATCTCTCAGGGTTAGGAACTTTCGGGATAAGGGAAATATGTGTTTGATTCAGGGCTGGTGAAATGGAATTAGTGCCAAAAAGTTTCTCCACCTCCTTAAAAATGTCCCATTTAATATCTTCCCAGTGATGATGATAGAATAAACCATTAAGACCATCTGGGCCTGGTGCTTTAGTGGCTCCAAGCTGAAATGCTGCATCTGTGACTTCCTCTATAGTAACTTCAGCAAGTAATCTCATGTTCATATCTTTTGTTACCATTTCAGGTAGTTGATCAATCACTGGCTCAAAATTTCTGGGACCTTGGGACTGATATAACTCTTTGAAAAATTTCACTGTATGTTCTCTCAGTTGATTCTGCTCCACCAACCATGTATTTTATGCATTTTGTAACATAGAAATCATGTTCCTTTGTCTTCTTTGTATGGTTGTTGCATGAAAGTATTTTGTGTTCTTGTCTCCCCATCTCAGCCAATTAATTCTAGATCTTAACCCCCAATACATTTCTTCTTGTCTCCCAAGCTCATCAATTTCCCCTTGTAATCTTTTAAATATGCCTTATTGAAGACACCTGAAATATTATTTGTAAGACCCTCAAGCTCCTACTTTAAAAAACTGATTATCTTCTTTCCATTCACGAAGTTCCTTTTGCTCCATTGAGAAAGCGCTTTCTTGACAGCATGAAGTTTCCCGACTAGAGTGTGCTGGTGTTGATTTGTAGCTTCCCAGGCTTTCAACACCACTTCCCTGCACTCCTCATTCTCTAGCCAAAAGGCCTCAAATCTAAATAGTCGTTTTCTGCTAGTATGAGTTGTTTGAAGAGACAAGATGAGAGGGCTATGATCTGATCCTACTGCAGGAAGAGCAAAAACTTCAGCTTCTGGGTACATCAACCGCCATTCCATAGTACTTACCACTCTATCAAGTCTTTCTTTCACATATTCTTCCCCCTCCCTGTTATTTGCCCAAGTAAATGCACAACCCTTGCTATCAATGTCCATTAGAGAGCATGCATCCAAGCATTCCCGAAAGGCTGTCATTCTGAAATTTGCAGCTAGTCTCTTCTCCACTTTTTCCCAAAAGAAACGCACTTCATTGAAATCTCCCAAGCACACCCAAGGTAGAGTATTGGTAGAGCTTATATGTCGCAGGCTTTCCCAAAGTTGTAACCTCTTCGGGTATGTAATGGCGCATGGACGAAAGTAATTCTCATGTTCTTACCCATGACCCCCTCTTCACACTTTAAATTCATTAAGTTATCAATCATTGAGTCAATCTCCACTGAAATTCAATCATCCCACATAAGAGCCAAATCTCCCGCCATACCCACTGGATCAACTACTATACAGTTTTGAAATTGAAGTCTTCTCCTTAGTCTCTGCACAAACTCAGCCTTATTTTTTATTTCCATAAGAAAAACCAAAGAGGGCCTGAATTGAGCCATTAAGGCTCTCAACTCTCAAACTGTCAAGGGTGTGCCCAACCCTTGACAGTTCCAACTTAATATATTCATGGGTCACTTGGTGGCTGATTAGGGCTAGCCACCACAGCCCGTGTTGCCACATCTTCAGTCATCTGAATGGGAGTCTCCAGAAGTTGAGTCTCATCTAACCAGTTTTTTGCCAGAGGTGTTGTAATTTGAGTGCTGCATTTTATTTGTTTTTTGAAGGAGTGAGGTTTGAGTTGGGAGCTGATTTTCTTTTTGTTGTACTCAGAGGAAGTTGCTGGCTGGGACTGTTTATGGCTAAAATCCTCCGGACTGGTGAGCATTAGTACTCTTTTTCCTAAGTTATGCATGGTCTCCTCGTGTGTACTTATGTGGGTAGGTGCTCCCTGTTGAAAATGCAGATTAATTGGGGTAATAGGCTGACCAACTTCCATACCTTCCGTTGGTCTTTGTTGTTCAGGAGTTTCAGGAACCACCTTTTTAGTATTTGCTGCTATCGACACTCCATTTTAAAACACCTTCCATAATGGGCTATGATCAGAAGTTTCTGCTTTCAACCAACCTCCAAAGCACCCTCCCGGCTCAATGGTGAATTTTCCTTCATCATAAGGTATGTCTTTGCAATAAGTAGCATAATGCCCAATTTTGCCACATGAGTAACAAAAGAAGGGCAATCGTTCGTATTTAAAGTCCAGCCAAACTTTCTTATCCCCGTGTCGCATTAATTGGCCAACTCGTAATTCAGAATCCACATCTATCTCCACTTTTGCTTTCCCAATTTTCTGAAAAGCAGGGCCTCGAGCATATGTTTTAACTTCCAAAACCTTTCCCATTGAGCTTGCTATTTTCTTTATCATATTTTCAGAGTTCCATTCCAGAGGAAGACCAAAGATTCTAACCCAAAATGCACAGGTCTTAAATTCATAACAATGTGGCGGGGTATTCGGCTCCCAAGCTTTTAACAACAATAAATTGTCAGAGAAAGACCAAGGCCCTCCCTCTAGCACTCGGTTTTTGTCCCCTTCATTAAAAAACTAAAGCTTATTCTCTCATTTTCTAAAGGTTTGATCTCCACATTGTCTATTTTCCAGGACTTTTTCATTGCTGTTATAAGCGCTTGAAAGTTAACATTGGTTTCTTATATAGTCGCCCAACAAGGGAGAAGCGACATTCATGGATTTTTTCTGCCGATATTTCCTCATCCAGAATAGTCATATCATTCTCATACATTAGCTTACCTAGTTTATTGCAAAGATGGGTGAGCCGACCCACTACTTCTTCCTCCCCTGCCATGGCTTCTGAAGATCCCGAACACTACCCCCTACCTGAGAGAAGAACCCCTGGAATGCAAGGAGAAAAACTCTAGCAAGGCTCTCTCAAAGACAAACGCCTGGATTTCAGAGGGACCTGACAATAGGGTTTGTTTGAAGATCCTGTTCACTACCCCCGATCTGAAAGAAGAACCCTTGAAATGCGAAAAGAAGAACTCGAGCGCAGCTCTCTCAAAGACGAATGCCTGGATTTCGGTGGGACCTGCCACTAGGGTTTGTTGACTGAAAAATTTCCCCAATCCAGAAGCGAATCCCTAGGAGACGAAATGAAGAGATGTGGAATGAGGGCCTCGCTGGGGTTTAATGAAATACCTCCTGGGATACCGTAACTTGAATGAAACAGTGAAGGAAAGTTACATTATGGTGGGTGATTAGGGTTTGAGGGGATTAGGATGGGGGTTTCCATTGCTACACACTCGGTAGAGAAAAGCTCCAAGGAAAGGAGAGGTTCAGACAATTCCCGTTAAAAAAAAAGAGAGTTGATTTATGGCATTTACCGCCAATAATTTTCCAAAAAAGGGCATTTAGACCACAATATAGGGTTACGCCACTCTTAAAACCTTAGTGTTTCGACCAAGATAATTGTTCGATTACGTGAAAGTATATGATGCCAATAACATAGAATCCTATGTATACAATAGTAATGTAAAACATATATTGACCCCGACTATCGCTATCGCATCGCCCGCCCAACCAAGGAGCTTACCGAATGGATTGCATATAAAATGTATTCTCAAGCGATTTTGCAAATGCGATATCAAATTATAGAAAGTCAAAATTGATTTTTGTATTATTTTCGTAATTACTATATTTGTTGCGGAATGTTTATCCGGGGTTCTTGCATGCTTTCAAGATTGCATCTAGAGGTGTCAAAATGGGTCTTAGACCCATTTAAACCATAAATGGGTCATATTAAATTGGTTTACTTTCATAGGTGGGTTTTAAGTGGGTCTTAAATGGGTTTAGTTTTAACTTTTAAGTGGGTTTTAAGAGAGATTCTCTCTTCCTTTTTAATTTTACAAAATAATTTTTTATAAATACCAAAATTATAATTATTTTTTATTTTAATTTTCTTTTCTTTTTTTTTCTTTTTTTTTTTTTTTCCTGTTCTTTTCTTTCTTTCTTCCTTTTTTTTTTTTTCTTTCTTCTTCCTTCGATCGCCGGCACGGCAATGGCTCGGCGACCGGCCAAGCGAGCCTCAAGCTCGTTGGCGGCCAGCTCGAGTGAGCCTCAAGCCCAAGCTCCGCCGACGTCCCCGGCGAGGCTCTAGCCTTACCGCTCTAGTGAGCCTCGAGCTCGCCCGCGTTGGGCGAGCTCAAGGCTCCGCCGGCCGGTGGCCAACCAAAGAAGAAGAACCAAAAAAAAAGAAAAGAGAAAAAATAAAATTATATTTTAAAAATAAAAATAATTTAAAATTTAATTTTTAAAAATAAAATTAATTAAAAAATATTTTTAAAAATAAAAATAATTAAAATTCGATTTTTTAAAATAACTTTTTTAAAAATTATAAAAATTTTCCATTAAATTTATGTTGTATAAAACTATTTTAGCAATACCATTTAAATATATATATATTATATATATAAGAATTAAGCTTGGAAGTTTTTTAGTAATATAATCTTTAAAAAAAAAACATAAGAATAAGTTTTCCTAAATTTGGTTAAATATTAAAATATTTTATTAATATTTACCTGTTGGGTATGGGTCGGGTATGAGTTGGATCGGGTATGGGTAGAAAATACATTAAGCTTAAATGGGTCAAAATGGGTTAATGAGTCAATTTGGGTCAACCCATTAATGACCCGACCCACCCGTTTGACACCTCTAGTTGCATCCCATAAGGTGCATCGCATCCCCTGTTGAGCACTCTGCAATGACCCCGGTCAACCAACACCAACATTGATCACGCACGCCTCTACGTGAAAGTGTTCCTAGATGGATGGGATAAGATAGGAACTCGTCGGGTGGTCCCGAAAGCTAAGTGAAGATTCCTCGATTTTCCCGAGGCCGAGGGACCGGTGTTGACCGCCGATTTGCCAAAAACCTTAGCACCTCCAAAGCACTTATTACACATAACACGGCGAAGATATTCCCTACCCCTATTCAATTTTATGGTCCTTATTACCTAAAAAAAAAAAATCCTTAATTTTTACTTAATCATTAAGAACTTGTAAATTGATTCGCAATTCAATAGAATAATTCAGTACACCAAACCATACTTATCATCTTGAATTAGCCAAATGCTAAAATACTCGAGACCCAATTGACCATATCACTGACATTTTCCTAATCAAAATTGATTATTTATGACTTGTGAATTGACGATTGTTTCTCACTCATTTTCTTTAGATAAGTCCAAATTCAAAATTGATTTTGAGAAATTTACATCAAAACTGATCAATTTGAAGAATTTTATCCTCTTGAGCATAAGAAAATCAACCAATTAAAGCTTCAATCATCAAAATTCGAATTGACTCATTCATAACTTTGATTTAATTTCATAATTCTAGGTCCAATTTTGACATTATGCCTAGATTCATTTTTGGCATAAGCCCGAGTGCTTCAATTTAAGGTCAATTTGAAGGTGATGAGTGATCTTGCACATGGGTGGTTCATTAGATAGGGTAATGGTGACCCTAATTGAGGTCAATTTTAGTTAATTTCCAATTTTGCTCATTAAATTGCAAATTTAACCATTTTAGTCCTTTAGGCCCAATTTATGGCACTTATGATTTTGACTCGTTGCTTTTCATTATAAACATTCAATTAGCTCAATAAAAGACCCTTAGATCACGTTTATAAGGTTCGATTAGCTTAATTGTATCTCAATTGGCCAAGTTCTTCTTAAAATAAGGTAAATTTCATTTTCAATTTGGTCATTTAGGGACCAAATTGCATAAATTTTGGAACCTTGGAGATCCCAAATGAGCAAAATGACAAAAACCAGACCAAATCAGTTAAGAATAGGTCAAAAATTGGCCAAACTAGATCGAATCAATCTGACTTGTCTAATTAGCTGCCGATGGAGATGGTTGGTTTAGCCCCTTACCGGTCGGTTCCTAACCTCTGGTGACTGGTTCCGGGACCCTCTCAATGTCAATTTCACTTTTGTATCTTCAATTTCCCAAAATTTTATATATTAATCCTCGAATTTCATCAAATTACAAATTAACCCCTAATTGGACATTTCAACACAATTCTCGATTTTGGCTCGGGTTTTTGTAAATCAAATCTACTAGATCAATTACCCGACTTCTTGAGATCATAAAGAACCTTTGAAATTGATTTTTGACTATCGGATCGAAATGATTTCGAATCGACGAGCCTCAACCTTCCTTTCTTCCCTCGTAAGTGTTGGTAGGCGATTGTTGATTTCCCCCTGAAATTTCGACAACTTTCCCTCCATTTTAGGGGGGCTTCATTTTGGCACGAAATCTTTATCTCTCATTTTGTGCATATTTTGTAATTTTTTTTTTTTTGTGATTTTTTGATGTACTTAACTAGGTCAAATTTACATCAGATCCAAGCCCAAGTTAGTTTGGCCAAAAAATATATCTGAAAAATCTCATTTCAACTCGAGTCCTCTTAAGTTTAACTAATGCACATCACAAGCTTTGAATCGATAGATTGCACACCCCACCGAGTGTCGTTCCTTATTGATCTCTAATTTTGTCATTTTTTTAATGATTTTTTTGTTGAAATCTGGAGGAACTTTACTTCATGAAAATTTCTCGTAATTGTGTGGAAAAAATCCTGTAATTTTTTTCAGAATTTTTGGATGTATTTAACCAGGTCAAAATTGCTTAGATCCGAACATAGGATAGTTTGCCCTATATTGATGAAATTAAGTCTATGAATGCGCTTATTTGGTCTCAAGTCTTTCATGAAAGTTGAAATATATGATATATATATATATATATATATATATATATATATATATATATATATATATATATATTCAATCAATGCATGCTTTGCAAAGTCTTGACATTGACAAGTGAGCCAATTGTATGAGTTAAGGTGAAAATGTGTTGCAGTAGTACATAGCTAAAATATGCATATTTTTTTGTCATTCTACAATTCATGCGATCACATTTAGATTTTGAACTCTTAACGAGAAGCATTCATCATTGCATATTCTATATGTAGGATTTTTCGTAGGATTTTTGCATGTCTTGATGATGGCTGAAGTCATGCCCGTTCTATGAAGTTAATGTTGAAATGAAATCTTACCGTATATGCATCTTGTCATGCTTGTTTGGGTCTTTTAGAAACCAAATTTTGCAATGATACCTTCTTGACACTTAAACTATATGTTACAAGGTTTGAGTACATGTTCATGTCATTGCATTTGAGTGTCATTTTGCATGTTAAATTTGTGTCACAAGAGCGTATGTTCACTCAGAAACCCTCAAGCATTTCATCATGAATCTTGAGTCATCTCATATTGTCATCGAATTTTAGGACATCTTCACATGCCGACTTAGGGTTAGATGATTACCCAAATTGTTTGTCGCATCTAATTCTAAATCACATGTGATTTTTTCCTACTATTTGTGCATTACTTGAATGATTTTGAGATTTATTTTTGCATATTTTTGTTTTGATTTTTAGCTTTTGACACACATACCTTTAGAGATTTTGATCGTAGAGTACCTAATTGACCTAGTTTGGACTCGCCCTTTTAGGAAGTTGAAAGACACACTTAGAGGTTTCCAATGCCATTGATTTCACGTAAATCACTCATTGTTTGGACTACTTTCCATTTTCTTAAAAACTAGATCAGTATCTGGACATGGGATTAAATTTGGACCCCTATTCTAACCCCTGTTTGTACAGACCTTTGAGATTTTTATTCTATTTTTTCTATTAGAATTCTATACTTGGGCTCTTAACAAAACTTGTTTGTCATCATACTGGTTATGTTGTGTGAAAATTTGGTGATTTTTAGACTTGTTTTGATAGGACAAATTCTCATGATATTGGCTAAATGTCATGCCGTTTTAACAATTTTTCGACATGCTGTTGCTTGTTGTCTGATTTTTGTAAAATTATGTATAGCTTGTTTAGGAAAACCTTCTTCACAAAAGTTGTTCATTATATATTGTGCATATTAGGGAATTTTTCCATAGCTAGATTATCAATGGGTATTGCGAAATTTTGTGTTCTTTACATGCTTGTTCTGAAATTTCCTGATATGAACATGATTATGATTGTTTAGATAAACTTCTTAGGTTAGTTTGTGCCTAAACCTATCCATTTTCATAAAAGTTGCTCTAAATACCTCGATATTCATTATTAAATGATTTTCGACGAATCATCTTTTCAAATCAAATTCAAAAAATACTTTGGTACATGTGATGTTTTACAAAAACAATTTCTAAGAAATTCTTTTCCAAAACTCAATTTGCCTTAAGGAAAAGTTGTGGTTTGGATTATATTCAAAATGCCTGCAACACTTATGAATGCATTTACGCGAGAAGCAAGCTAGCCTTGGCAATTAAATGTGTTCCATAACTTAGATATTCATTAATCCTAAATATTTTCAAACCTAGCATGTATAACATGGATATTTTATGATCTAAAGCTTCATAACACATGATCACCCTGTAATAGTCATGTCATCTAGCATTAGACAATCCAACTAAGAACATATATAAGGATCATGAGAAGCTTTGTTAACTTTCCTTTCAAAAACCATTCGGGCTTACATACGTCGACCTAGATTACTTACAAGTCCTTCACCTATGAACAACATATATTTACATGTTCATAAACAAAAGTTTAAGTAATTAACTAGGGAAAAGGGTGAGAGGGTTTGTAACTTCACTACCCCCTAGACTAGCCCACGTCCATCAAAAAACAAAAGACGTCTTCTCCAGCTTCATCATGATCTGGGTACCTAAGCACCTCCCCCCCGGCTCCAAGTCCTCCAAAGATCGAATCAAGAGGGCCAAACAGCTCCCCTTCATGGTTTATCAACCCAGCAATGAACCTCATAGGAATCCAATCTACCCTGCCATCGTCCATCCAAAGCATAGCCTCATATCTCATGAAGGTTAGCTCGATATCGAAATCATATACATCTTGGAAAGAAACATCAATGTACGCTATCACCCCATAATGAGCAATCAGTGGTACGTCCATACTAACGATCTGAAAAATAGAAAGGAATGAGTAATGCCTAGTAAAGAAATAATAATACCCTAAGCTAGACAATCCACAATTGCCAAAAAAAAGCAAGAGAACACAACCAAATAGCTCAATATACTAAGGCAGGATTGTCATAGGTATAACTAAATGAATACTAAAATGTCACAAGAATGGTCACTTCATAATAAACATGCTAAATGCACATGTATACCTCATGCTCCTAATTTGAACTAAGATGAGATGCGATAACAAAGGCGAACTCACACGCCAAGTGGAATTTATATTGTAGTGTGTATATCAAAGTCCACCCTCAATCGGTTTACCCATCGGAACGCAAGCCGACCCGATCGAGTCACTTCCGGAATCCCACATCCAGACTTCCACGATATTGCTATCATGGGCATCTCACTCCGAGGCATCCCATCACACAATTGAGGCATCCCAAGATCATATAGCATGGGGCATCTCACTCTGAGGCATCCCGGTATCCCACAACAGAGGCATCCCTGATCACACACATTGGCATCTCAACTCCGAGGCATCCCGGCATCTCACTCAACCGAGGCATCCAATATCACATAGGCGATGTTAATAATGCTGGCCGGGTCACCACAGGCGATGCGGTAGTTGTGGGGTGCCAATGGTGATGGTCGCATTGCGAATGTTGTCTCTTCTCTCGGTCCATCAGAAGGCAAAATGATGATTGATTCATTTTATAGTGTAATATTTATGTTTGCGTAAGTTAAAATATAAGATCGAACTAGAAAGATATAACTAGTTCGAAAAAATTTAAGCATAAAGTTAGCCTAGTAGGTCATTGTTGCAAAAATACTTTAGTGCCAGACACTGCTTGTTATATAGGTAGACATAGAAGCTTAAGTTAATTCTTTCATGACCATTGAACTCACATAATTTCGAACTCAATCACAATTTTTCTTTCTTTTTTCTGCTTAGTTTAGGATTGTAAGCTGTCCCCTGCAAGCTTTAGCTATGTACCTTTTAGGAGACCAAAAATGCGTACTTGGAAGATCAGATGTGCAAAATAATTCATGTGGCCATTTTTCTTTTTTGGGCTGGGATCTTGGGTTTTGATTGTCTACGATCAATGTTTGGTTCTTCATTCTTGCATTCATGACAGTACTGATCGCGCAATCGAATTGGCAACTCACATGTCAACACGCAAGAAAGTCTCAAAAGGGCAGTCCGCGTATTTGATATTGCCTGTGTTGGTTGCTGATTTGCCTTCTAATGGCTTAAAACTGAAAGCATTAGCTTAATTGTTTAGGACTGCGTCATCAGAACAGTAAAACATTCTCACAGTCAACTCCATTCAAAGCATCGAGAGAAAAAAAAAAGAAATCACTAATACCTTATGCTGAGTAGAAGAGCAGAACCAAATATGTAATGTTCCCATTACTGTCATTTCAGAAGAGTCTCCTAGAAAGAACGAAAATTGAAAAAAATTCGACTATTGCTCAGAAATCCTAAGATGAAATATCTACTTTTAAAAATACCTATACTATGAATTATAGCAGCATCAATCCACGCTCAAAACTATCCTTAGATGTATACGAGCTTGTGGCAGACTATTCATTCCATCTGAATATGGAAGATCTTCTCTGAGCTATCCTTAGTCACTTCGAATATTGAAGTGGAAGAGGAATTCGTGATTGGATCAATTATCGTGATCTCATATTCTCCATGGAGCAGCGAAGTGCCAAAGAACCCTCCTTCATCCGTGCAAGCTTTCAGGTCGTCAGATTTCCATTCCTTGATCAGCTTGTCCACAACATCTCCGGCGAGGGTGCTGTTGAAGTTCATGTCCGTGAGAGCAGTGGCAGAAAAGCCGGCGGGCAAAGGGCCCGCGAAAATTATGATCCCTTCCACAGCAGGATGAGAATAAGCCTCCCTAAGCACCTCCTCCAAGTACTGAGCCTGCGATGTCAGGAAAAGATTTGTGCAAATAGAAAGTGTCAAATTACCAGGTTTTTAAAACTGTACTTCTAGTTACTGATCACAACTCGAGGCTGGCTCAGGACAGTGGATATTTGGATAATGGATCTATCGGACTAAAATCGGGAAAAGGAAACTGCTCTATATAAGATTGGCAAGGTTTGGCAGGCAGGACGCAAGAAGAGAATCGCTATCCCAAGCCTGCCCATTTTGCTCTTCTGGTCGAGCGGTGCTGCTAGGCATGATCACCTCTGTCCTAGGGGAAGTCCAATACCTGGTAAAGTCCTGGTTCCACAGATACTTCTGTCAGCCAAATGGGCGCTCCAGTTGTTGCAAGAATGTCCAGGCTTGATCTCATATAAGCCAAATTTGGCTGGCCAGGGCCAAAATGGCCCTGCACTCCTATTCCTGCAGGTATATCTTCGTTTCCAGGATACGAAAGCATCCCCTCAAGCCTCTTCTTGAGGTTCCAGGGGCTCACCTTAACGTCTCCACCGAACTCAATGGTATTGAACTCGTTCACGAACATTCTTGCGCTCGGATCGAGCTTATATGCCTTTGAGAAATAAATCGAAGAGGCGTTTTTCCCAAGATTGTCCTCAAGGAAGCTGAAGTGCAGGTTCTCATTGACCACATCCCAAGCAATCACATCTCCAGCATATCTTGATACGATGGAGTTGATCCTCCTCTCAGCTGCTTCCTGCAGTTCCTTGGGCGAAAGGGCCTTGACCCAGTCAGTCTGGTACTTCGGGTCATCCCAGAAAACGGTGTGGCCTCGAATCGAGATTTTGTTGTCCTGTGCAAACTTCAGCATCGCGTCAGCTATCGTGTAGTTCTCCTGGCCTTGCTTCTTCTCTGTGCTGTACCACTTCATTTCGTTGGTGAAAGCAGTGAATTTGAACCTCGATGCGAACCAGTTTTGATAATCGGTGCTTTTGAGAATGTGGGAGTTCATGCCGCACCCGAATGCAAAGTCTGGTTTGGTTTGTTTGATGAGTACTGTGGCTCCGCCAACTCCGGCTTTTGAATATGGATAAGTAACTTGCAACCTCACTTTGCCCTTCCGCACCTGCAATTATGAAATTTGCCGCAGTTTGTTATGGCACAAGATACAACTCAACTCATAACTCTTACCTTCTCAATGCTTTGGTCTTGGTGAAACCGCCATTGCTTCTTCGAGAATGGCTGCAGCGAGACATTGTCGACCCATATTTCCTTTGAGGTATTCTTGCTCTGCGACAATCAGAAATTGGTATCAATGTATGCTTAATATTAGCTCTTCACCTAATGTAGCTTGAAACTTTTCAATGAAATTGTTCTCACAAAGGTTTAATCTCGACAAAGTTAATGATGAATTAACGGTAAAATTCAAAAGAATTGATCACTCAACATGGAAAGTAAGAGTAACAATCATACATTAAGCGTCTGATTTAGCATCCTGAATACAGTTCATTTTCGAATGTGCTGATCTTTCAATAACACCTAATAAAGCACTGACTAGTAGAAATATGTTCACCATAATTAGATAGACCAAAAAAGTTGAATGCCTTTCACCTCAAAAAAGGAGGTCGACGGGTCCTGAAGAGTTCGCAGCGATGCCTCCTTTTAGCAATGACCAGCAACCATGCTCAGCCACGACGCTGCCTCCGGGAACAAACTCGCCTCCTCCAGTTCCAAATACTGCCGATACCGTCTCACTTCCTTCACTGACTTGTACCCAAGCTGCAAAATCACCACTTTCAACATGAGTAACATTCATCTTTAACTTCATCGAAATTCATGTTTTCACATCCCTTGTTATGTCACAAGCTTGTGGGCTTCACATGAACAACTCCAACATGCAACTATAGGCGCATACGTACGTGTACTGGGAGCATACAATAATCTTTGTGGAGATCGCGGAGGGAATAATTACCTGAAAACATGTAGAACTTGCCCTTCTCGAGTAGAACTTTCTGGGAGAAACTGTCCAGTGGAAGTTTCCTATTGTACGCCGCCATGAACCCATTGTTGGTACGCGATACGCGTTCTGCAATCTCTCCTTGCCCAGATACAGTCCATCCGTATGTGCCGTAGGTAAACTGCGGGTTAACTATGATGCCGCCTCCATACATGGTAATCCCTGGCTCTGCTAGACACTGCTTATCAAATACGTACACATAGAAGCTTCAGAATTTTCTCTAATTAGCATTGAATTCACCAAACATCGAATTCAATAACATTTAATATGTTTAGCTTAGGATTGCAAGTTGTTTCCCGGAAGCTTTAGCTACGTACTATCAGGAGACCAAAAATGTGAACTACTTGGAAAAAAACCAATGCACGGAATAATTGATTGTCTAAGATCATTCTCCGGTTCTTTGTGCTTGAATTCAACTTAGCAATGATCATGAATACGACATGCTTAAAGTTCGCAAAAGGGTGTCTAGGAATTTGATCTTGCCTGTGTTGTTGCTGATGCATCATAGTAAACATCATTGAAGGCATCCTGCGTGACCTGTCCTGTAATGGCTTAAAACAAGAAAGCATTAGCTTAATTGCCCATGACTACTACATCAGAACAGGTAAAACAATCCAACAGTCAACCTTTTTCAAAGCATCAAGGACAACACAAAAGAATCGCATAGTACTAAAGGGAGTCTGGTAAAGTGTTCTTGGAGGGGCATGTGATTTAGCAAACAAAGCAAACAAAAGAGGGAGATAAACGAGAGAAACTAGAACCTGATCCTGAGTAGAAGAGCACGAATGCGAGACAAAGAAGCAACGGCATGGTGAATCCTGAGAAAGCCTTCATGTCTCCTAGCCCTGCACAAAGAGCAGCCACAGAAGTGCCTGCACAGGTCAATCATCAATCCTGTCGAAAACTATCACGGTCGGCGACAGTGCTGTCCAAACTAATGTTACAGGTTAAGAACAAGCCAAGCTAATTCCACAAAAGTACACGATCCATAAACTCCACGATCAAACTACTCAAAATCTACAAAACCGTAACTGGTTTAACTTAACTATGAATCATCAACTCAGAATGCAATGGATTAGACATGTCATAAAGTTTGAAAGAATAAAACAGTTCAGCACCAAACGATACATAACATATATACATCACATACTTTTTCTACATGTTTCCATATCAGTACATGGTCATAGGCAATATGTACATATATGCGCATCTTGGCACCGTATCAAACTCTCCTCAGTAGTCAAATCAAAGTGACAGGCCTCTTGGATCACATACAAGACTCAAAGTTATATAGCCTAAGCCAATATAATCGAACACAAGAGAGAAGGAAATCCACTGACCTGATGCAGAAGAGCAAATCGACCGTGCAAATAATGTCTGCTGAACCTCCAATTACTTCTCTTGACAAAACTTCCGAATTTGCTACAACCTTAATGAACAAACCATTGACTTATATATATGGTAAAAAGTTGGAGTTAGAGAAGATGTTGGTTCCAAAGAGTTATCTTTTTTGTTGAGATAAAATTTCAGTAAAAGGGTAGATAGAAAGTATGCCGAGTTATATCTCTCGTTCAATTTAGACTTATTAAACAACCGGATAGATCAAAGAAACCACCTTTCAAATATACTCTTAATGATATGGCTTATTTTGAAAATAGTTTTGCATATGTACTCTTCAATCGTATAATTATTTTTTTAATTGATATGAACTTTTCATTGAGCAAAATCTCATCAATAAGAAACAAATATATTTTTTTAAATGAAGAGTTAATACCATTAAAAATTGTAAACTTTTATCTAATAACACGTTTACCATTAAAGTAATCTTTGCCTCATAGGCTAGTACCTCTAAACGAAATCTACCATTCGTTAAAAGGATATGTGTCAACAATGTAGATTTCCACATTGGATTTGTTGTTCTCTACCTTAGATTTATCTTATTGTCTTCTACCACGTGTAATGTATGAATTTTAATGGGATAGTGAACATAATTCTAGATTTGGGTTAGGTGCACCAATTTATGAGACTGGATAAATGTGTTATAAGGTACTAGTTTGGGATTTTTCGCTTGACAAAAATTAGTGGCAAATGTGTTAGACCCATAATTTTCTTTTTGTAATACTTTCATCTTTTCTATCAACAATTCAAAAGTTTGAGTTTAAAATTGAAAAGAATAGATAGAGAAAGAAAAATACCTTCATGTATATCCTTGAGTGATATTCTACTCCCCCCTCCCGGGGGTAGGGGGTGGGGGCTTTTCCCAAAAAGAAAATGTACTTGTATTTGTGTAAATTCTTAAAAGTTAGAATCTTCAAGAGAAACTATACTAGGACTAGGATTCTCTCACTACCCCGTCAAACCAATTCAAATCCAAAAGGGTTGTTTATAATGATATCGTTTGAAATAATGGACAAATCGAATGATAAATGTTTGGCCAAAATGAGAAAAATTCGAATGATAAGGACAGCATGGGGACGAAAGCAACATCTTCACGCAAATGCCAAACTACTATTCTTTTTAATTTTTATTTTTTTCTCTTTTTTGGAATATTTTTTGGATTAATTTCCCCGCGATGAGTGGAGTTCCCACGTTCGTTCCGACTGAACGCATGATATTGATGTTGAACTTAGAAAAAGATTGAACATGGGACAAAACACTTTTTTTTAATAAAGGTTCCTGTTGCCAAGAAATTAGGTGATCCCTGCCTACAATTTTCCTCAAAATCAATCAGGGGATTGGCTCGGTTTATTCCGTGAAAAATAAATGATTTAGAAAAAAAAATTTCACGAAATTAATCGCAAAGTGTCAATTGCAAAAATTAATGAATGATGAATATTTTCATCACCTATAAAAATAAAAATAAAAATTATTGGTTGTTATTTTAAATGGTATAAATGATTTTTTTAATATTTTCCGATTTTATTAATCGGGAGAGGGAAAAAGAAGATGAGTTGGTATCATGTGCCAACATGCAAAAAGTGGTAGGATGCAATTGGAAAAAGACATCATCCACTTGTGGCCATCTCCCAAGCGTCGTTTTCTCTTGAGGCGACTCCACAAATGCATTTTTAGTCAAGTCAATCCAATAATTTCATATTAATCTTCATGACGCTAGTTTTTTTGTTTTGGTCGAAATTTGCCACAGTAGTTGAGGTTGTGATAAACGCGGGGTCGTGACTAGACTTTCAAAAGGCTTGTGCTGCACTGTGGAGAGACATCTTAGTGACAACAATTGTTTGACAAAAAAAATTAGCTTTTTTGAAAATTTTATTTTATCCGAGATGTGAATGTAAGATGGTCACTATTATGAGAATAAAGAAAAAAAATCGATATCATAAAAGTATGGATGAAATAATTGACGAACTTATTATGCAATCTTGTAAGAATAATCATCGAATTTATTTCACTATATACCCAGCCTAAATCCGAAAAATGGATGCATTGAACCGACGCGACATGAGATCAAACAAGGTGGAATCCACAATGACATGATTTGACTTTTTCTTGATTTCGTATATATCCTTTCCACATTACACCTTCCAAAAGAGCATGCGAATATTCCCTTCTTCAATCTTCTATCCCAACACACTACCGCACCCCAAAAGCAAGGAGGAAATTCCTTCCCCGGTTCCCCCCACCCTACCACGCAACCCACCGCCACACGCCCAGATCGATTTACGAAAAGATCACAAAAGAAAAAAAAAAAAAAACAGTAATTACTCCAATAGTCCTACAAATTCTAACCCAATAATTTTACTTCGATTAACTCTCATATTTAATCATTCTTAAGACCATCGAAACCCATTTTCAAAATCATTATCAGCTCGAGATTTAACTAATTAAAGTCAACGAGTATATGTACACAGGTGACGGTACAAAGAAATTGGATTTGGTAGCTCTAATACCATCTTATCGAAAACCCTATATAAGAATGATGCGAGATTAATTTTAATAATGAGGAAAACCCTATATAAGAATGATGCAAGATTATTTTTTATAACGGGGACAACGAGGTCAATTTTTGCGAGGATTTAAGCACCATATTATAAAATAAAGCACATCATTTACTTAAACAAAAATGAGTGAGAGAGAGAGAGAGAGAGAGAGAGGCGCGAATGAGAACCAGCCGTCCCCATAAGAACCGATTCTATCCAAGAACCATCTAAGGTAGGTTTCAGGGTGGGAATAATTAGTTCAAAGTAAGGAATCAAGAGTCATATTGGCAAAGGCCAATCCCCAACCCGATTGAACCAATCTTAGTTTGAACCGTCCTAGAATCGACCGTTGTAAAGTAGGTTAGGTTACGTTGGATTTCTCGAATTTGAAAACCCAACCCGATCGCACATCCCTAGGTGGTACAATGAAATCAGATTTGCTGGCTCCACGACGATAAGGACAAATTCATGTGGGACTTTAAGCAGCAGCAGCGGCATGGTACGGATTCTAGGACAATACACATCGACCACATGGGCGGGGGGAAATACACTTACAAATTGACAAGCAGAGTTCGTATTATTTGAGGAGTCGGTGTGGGAGCACAAATTAAAGGCGGAAAATATAATAATAATAATAACAATAATAAGAAAAGCAAATAACAAAAGAGTCCTTCTCCTTCACATGAAAATCACACTTTCAGTCTTGTTGCTTTCCTCCTCAGAAGCAAGCGTCCAGAAGACAGCAACAGCACAGTGCAGCCAAACTGCAATTTGCATTCACCATTCCAAAATTAGAATTTAAAAAAAAAAAAAAACCCAAGATTAGCATCGATTTTTGGCATTTACCCACCAATAATTTTCCGAAAAAAAAGGGCATTTAGACCACAGTAAAGGGTTATGCTACTCTTAAAACCTCACCATTTCGACCAAACTAATTGATCAATTACATGAGAGCATTACCATGCCGATAACATAGGACCCAATGTATACAGTAAGGTAAAATATATATTGACCCCCACTATCGCTATCGCATCACCCGCCCGACCAGGGAGCTTACCGAACGGATTGCATATAAAATGTATCCTCAAGCAATTCTGTAAATGCGATATCGAATTATAGAAAGTCAAAATCGATTTTTATATTATTTTAGTAATTACTATATCTGCTGCGAAATATTTATCCGGGGTTCTTGCACGCTTTCAAGGTTGCATCCCAAAAGGCGCATCTCATCCCCAGTTGAGCATTGTGCAATGAACCCGGTCAACTAATGCCAGCATTGATCACGCATGCCTCTATGTCAAAGGGTTTCTAGATGGATAGGATAGGATAGGATAGGATAGGAACTCGTCGATGGGTGGTCCCGAAAGCTATGTGAAGATACCTCGGTTTTCCGGACACCGGGGACCGGCGTTGACCGCCCATTTTCCGAAAACCCTAGCACCTCCACCACCGCCCGTTTTCATCCAGATTAGTTCCAAAGTATTGATTACACATAACACGGCGAAGATAATCTCCATCCCTATTCGATTTGATGTTTTGATAAGAAAGACCTTGTTAAGAAAAACTCCTTAATTTTTACTTAGTCATTAAGAATTTGTCAACTGATTCGTAATTCAATAGAATACTTCCAGTGCACCAAACTCTACTCATCATCTTGAATTAGCCAAAAGATAAAAATACTCAAAGAGACCCAATTGACCAGATCACTGACATTTTCCCTAATCTAAATCCCCAAAATTGAATTTGATTTTGTCACTGGCCAAATTGAACCCGAACCCGACCCGCTTACTCCGTCCCACTGTCAAGTCGCCAGGAGTTCCGGTGGCCCGCCGCCGCCGCCGAATCAGGGTCAAAACAGATTTTCCCTAATCTAAATCCCCAAAAATTGAATTTGATTTTGTCACTGGCCAATTGAACCCGAACCCGACCCGCTTACTCCTCCCTCTGTCAAAGTGGCCAGGAGTTCCGGCGGTGGCAGCCGCCGAATCGGGGTCGAAACAGACCAGACTCTCTATCACCCGCCGGATCGTCGGCGACCGGCGGCCCCGATTGACGCCCATAGAACCGGGCTAGACCCGACCCGTTCGGGTCGAGTCGCCCGACCTGGCGGATGCGACGGGAAAACCGAAGAAACCGCATGTTTGGCTACACGAATAAGACCGATCCCAGTCGAGAAGAACGAACAAGGTGGGAATTAGGAGACTTACCAGCCTTCCATCATACCGGTGGTGCTCGATTGCTGCTGCTGCGGCGGCGGCTGCGCGTACTGCGGCGCGTACTGCGGCGGCGGGTAGCCCTGCTGCGGCGGGTACCCGGCGGGGTAGCCCTGCGGGGGGTACCCGGGGGGCGGGTACGCGTCCTTGGGATATCCCTCCGGCGGATAACCTAATACACGCAACCAAACAGGGTCAGATTCTTGACGACGAAGCCGAACCCCACACCAGATCCGTCGCCGGAAACCGCCGGCCCGACGCGGATCTGAGGGGGATAAAGATCGGAACTTTCGCCCAAGAAACGACGACCCATCCATCGACCGGCGCGGAAGCTCGGCGAAATCGGAAGTGGGTCGATCGCGGGTCGATCGGGGGGTTCGGGACTCGCGGCTGACCTTGCGGCGGAGGGACGCCAACGGGGGGTTGCTGCTGGTTGTAGTAGCTCATTCTCGCGGCGGAGATCGGCTCCCGGCGGCCGTCGGAGAGATTGCTTCCTCCTCCTCGTCTGCGAGCAAAACCAGAACTTGTAGAGAGAGAGAGAGAGAGAGAAAGAGTGATGATAGAGAAAGGAGAGAGAGACGGGTAAGGAGAGGATTTTTATAATTTTGTTTTTTAGTGATTTTTTTTTCTTTTTCTTTTTTAGCTTTTTTAAATTTATTTTACGTGGATTGTAAATGAATAAAAAGACAACGGGAGTGTTTGGTGCTGCAATTGATAAGATCTTTCGTGGTCCGCTTACTTTAATAATATAATTTTTTATGTGATAATGGCGGTTTAGACGGAGCGAATTATATTATTAATTTTTTCATAGAAATTCAAATTCAAATTCAAAATTTAGTCTTCCGTCTTAAAGAGACTCGATCAAATCAACTCTACCCAATCGATTTTAGGCCGATTTACACAAGACTAATAGGTTTCTAATATAAAAATCGGAGAATTGGATTTGATCAACTAGGAAGTCTATTCATCATGTAATCAATATGTCGCAATGTCACAAATCGTTTTCGTGGTATAATTTTTTACTCAAGTTCGAGTTCAATTCTCAAGCCGGCCCTAGGACTGTTATGATAAAGACGAATTTTGGATCGTTAATCGGGATTTTATCCGGTTATTGAATCGAGGATTCCTAATTTAAAATGGAATTAAAAAGGGAAAGGTGGGATGTAAGTGGCAATTGCTGAATCAAAAAGGAAGGGGGCCATCATTACCGTCCGAATCACGGTGATCTCTGCAAATCAGCAGTGGAAACCGTCATCAGACTGATGAAGGGTCCCGATTTCGCCACGTGGCGGTAGGCGGGAGCTCGAGGGCTGTGATTCGTGTGTGATTTGTTGATGAGCGAATCAGCATCAGAAGACGTGATTGTTACCGTTTCTTATCAAAAGGGAAAATACTAGAAAAAATTCAATTTTTCTTTTATTAAAAAAATAAAATAAGAAGAGAGAGAGAGAGAGAGGAAAAAGCCAAAAGGGAAAGGCAAAATTCGTGCATTTGTCAAACGGGGGAAGCGGGAGTGGGCTGAAAGGCGATTTGAGGGAGAAAGCACCGCGTGAAGCTTGCGTCTCTATTCGGGTCGTTTATAAAATATACTTAGGAGTAGGTTCCCAAAATTGACCATATAAAATAGATCTTCTTCCTTTCAATTTCATAACATCAAAAAGGAGAAGAAAGGAAAGAGAACAGCGTATGCTTTGCGTTTGAAGAAGAAATACTTGGAAAAAGTGTTGAAGACGTGATATGACGGTGTTTGGTCCATATTTTGGGAATGCAATTTTATATGGTTTATATATAAAAATTCAGCTATGCCCAATGCAAAAAAGAAATCATCGAGGCTTTGTCTATAAAGAGCTTGATGCAAGGTGGGTTGGGCACTTTTCCAATTTTGATCGGATGGGATCTCTCCACCTTCGAGGTGGATTCAATTGAATATTTATAGGAATTAGGATTTGCGAGTGCAGGTGGTTTATTGAAAAATGAAGAGGGTGACCAACTTGATGGTTTTGCCACATTTGAAAGAATATGTTCGTTAACACAAGCAGAATTTTGGGTATTGTAGTTGGGACTAAACTTGGCAAAAACAACTTGATTTTCACAAGGTCAATATTAAGATTGACTCTAAAAGTCATCACTAATCTTGTTAGTCCGGAGCTTATGGTTGATAATGTTGGCCTTGCTTTACTTTAAAAAATTGAAAGATTGTTGAGTTCTCACTTTGGATTCAAAGTGCAACAAGATTTTCAGGAAGAAAATTATCTCACTGACTGGTTTACTAATTTTGGAATTTATAAGTGCTTGAACAGTATGTTCTTTTCGTTGCCTCTTAGAAGCTCACTTCATTTTTTTATTAGGTGATGAAATAAGAATAATAAATTCATGAGTTAAATTTCTATATTCTATTTTAGCCTCCTTTTCATACCAAACAACAAAGCATTAAGATAATTCAATTCATGTAACCTTGGCAATCAACTTGAATTCGATTTTTTTTTTTTTAGTTATTCTATTCCTATTCTACACTCACTCTCGACTTTTACCCTACCTCTTGCAGGCGTGAGTCGAAACTCACTTTTGAAACTTACGCATCCCCACCCCCATCCCTCCTCTCGGTAAGGTGGGGATTTGAACTTCTCATCTCCCCTTTCCATGTTGGAAGAGTGGCCACTGGGGCGTATCCCAGTGGATCAATTAACAATCATCTTGATTACCGTAAATCATGAGTTCTTATCCAATTATTCAGTTATAAGTATTGTAATTTATTTTAATTATAAATATGGAATTGTCATGGATAATTGTTTTGTAAAAGTTTGAGACAAAGTTTGCTCTTGTGTTAGTTTTATTAGTAATAGAGATATGGCGGGTAGTTTCTCGTTCTCATTAAGCTCTAGTGAAATTAATAATTGGGTTACTCTTTGATTTCGATCAATCAATACATTAAATACTTTTTTTTTTTGGGAATTGATGCACTTTCATTAAATACAGACAATTTGTTGGCAACTCACTAACAGAGAAACGATGTGGCAATGACAGAGTGTCTGGAAAAATTAGTAATGTGCTCATCACCTTTTGAATTGCTGGTGAAAGTTCAATGCGCATCGCGTGCAGCTTCATGGCATATTGGTCACATATAGATGGAACAATCGATATGCCATTAATCAAACTCTATGCACCAAATCATCCGAACTTCGCAAGAATGATCACAATGAATTTGATGCGACTGTTCAATTCATTAAGCAAGTATCTTGCTCGACCCCTTTACCATTTGCAATTAAATATATTCGTGTCATTTCCGATGCAAAAAAACCTAGAACTAGCTCGTGCTCTACACACTTCGAATTACAAAGCACACATTCATCCTTTTAACCCCTCGAAATCAGAGATACGAACAATAAAAAATCGTGCTATTCATGAACCATCAATGGCTTCATCATGGAATGGCAAGTCAATCTCTGGTCAATTTCGTGTCTTTGGTCATCTTCCTTTTGGTCGAACTTGGTGGGTCGACCTACCTCAGGTCATTGCATCTCGGTCGTCTCTTTAGGCAATAAAATAGCATATTCAATTCCTTACTTGTAATTGCTACGTCGGCCCTACCTGCCTCCCCATCCACCTTAAGATCACTGTCTCTTAGTGGTATCACCATTCATTGAGAAAAATCCATAAAAAAACTTAAATTATTTCCATGATTACATATTTATCCTGATTTTTTATTTTGTAACATAAAAAATCCAAACCAAACCTATTGTAACACACTTATTCTAAAAAATTTTGTGTCATAAAAAATCCTAAACTTATACCCATGTGATACATTTATTCTCAATCAAGGTTCGATTTGATGATTTTTTAGTCAAAATAACATTGTTTTTATATGTCGACATCATTTGCTTTCTAGTGTTCATGTATGCAAATTTTTACCGGTGCTTATTAACAGACTTTGATGGAAGATAAATATATCACATGAGTACAAGTTCAAGATTTTTTATGCATGAAAAAAGAAAAGTTTATTGTAAATATATTACACTTAGTGTAATTTGGTGTTTTTGTGGCTTTTTTTTCCTTTCCCAAAAGGCTTTAGAAGTGATCCGTCTGAATTTTTCCTCATTTCCACCGAGGCCATGATGGTATTAGGGTTTCTAATAGTAGCTAATCCATCTAAACCTCTTCTATCAAAAGGGTTTTGGGCTCGGGGTGCGGTTGAATTTTATTGGGATTGATGATGATATCACGCTTTTTTTTTTCTTTTTTTTTTTTTTTTTTTTGGTCTGAATGATGATATCACGCTTAGGCGTTAATAAAGTTAAGAAAACTTAACCCGGTTTTGCACGAAAAGACATTTTCTTGTGATTGAAGTACAATTTCACCTATGTGAGAGTCTCTAGAAAGAGGCTTAGGCGTTCCATGTGCTATTCCATGATTTTACCATCAATCAAGGTATCATAAGATATGATATAAAGGACAAGAAATTTCCTAAAGCAATCTTGGACAAGATCCCATAAGGGAAAAAAATAGATTACCCTTCTTTGAAAACCCTATCTACAAATCTCCTAAAGCCCCTTACCGCAACATACCTTTTTCAACACTAATCTCCCCCACCATCATCAACCGTACATCATCGCTCTAATGTCATCATCACGATGGAAGAACGATAACAATTCAAACAATATCAAATCAACGCAATGGAATAAAATAATCTTCCCTCTTGTGTAAACCTAATATGAATCGATATAGTAAAGTAAAATAAATACCAAGCACGCGAACACAACGATTTTTTTACGTGAAAACCTCATCGATGTGAGGAGATCAAAAGTCACGGGATCGGAGTCCACTCGAAAATCTTCACTATCAACAAAATTGGGTCAACAATGTTCTTCTCTAATAAATATTAGAGGTATATAGTAGCAAAGACCTCAATAACATAATTCTTGGCAATACACATGAATTTCACAAGAGATCAAGGATAAATCTAACAAAAAACGCAGGTTTTGATCAATCCACGAAAAACCTAATGTATGAAGCTTCAAACGAAAATCAAACCATTCAGATTCGAGAAAATTGTGCCACGAACATGCTGACAAAATTTCAGCTCAATTGGACCACGAATTGACCTTCAATGCTAGTTTGATGTAAATCAGATATTACTCAAAACCCCAAATTCTCTGCTTTCTATTTTTCTCTTGTTACTATGTCTTTTGTGGTTACCATAGTGAGAAACCTTATTTCTCCATATAACTCATATAACTCATCATTTTGGGCCCTTTTGAAACCTTATTTCTCCATATAACTCATCATATCGCCTCTCTCTCTCTCTCTCTCTGCTTTGCCATGGCACAAGCTTGGAACTCAGTTGAGGTTGCCCCTCTCACATGGCACAAGCTTGCATGACTTCGAGTTGAGGTTGCCGTGGTGGTGACCCTTTGCCATGGCACAAGCTTGGATGACTTCGAGTTGAGGTTGCCCTCTCTCTCTCTCTCTCTCTCTCTCTCTCTCTGCTTTGCCATGGCACAAGCTTGGATGACTTTGAGTCGAGGTTGCCGTGGTGGTGACCTTGACTTTGAGGTGGATGACTCGAGTTTGCCGTGGTGGTGACCTTGACCTAAGGTTGTGATGGATTACCTCAACCCTTAGGTGATCCATGACTTCCATGACCTCTGGTCATCAAAGCTCCACGATGTCAAATATGGGATTTTCATGGCACTCTCAGGGAAAGAGAGAGGTGGTGATGCTAATGATCGACATTAATAGGACAACGATGTTGGTTGTTGTGGAGCTTGGTGGTGTGAAAAGAGGGTCTAGGATTTCATGCTAGTACAACATATAAAAGTAGAAGGGGGCACTCTTTAGGGAATAAAGTAAAGATTTAGTAAATAAAATTGCATGATTCTTTGGTACCAGATGAAAATTGACCGATAAATGTAAAAGCGAGGATGGAAAGATGTTCTTCATGTCGAGTGTTATCGGACTGAAAATTGCAAGTGCTTCTGTAACTTGTCCCTTTATTAATGCAGTGTCATTGATTCTTTTTTTCTTGTGTCCAACTAGGTCATCCTCTCAAGCCGATATTAGGAGCATACAAGTTTTCTTAAATTTAAGAAATAAGTATACTGAAAATCCTAAAATTTGTTGTAAAAATATAACCGAGTCCTAAAAATTTCAAAAAAGTATAATGAAATCCTTAAATATATCAAGTTGATGCAATCAAATCTCTTCATTAACTATGTAGCAAGTTAAGTTTTATACTATTTTGAAAGTGCATACTATTTAAAAATTTTAAAACTTTTAGTATATTTATCCCAAAATTTAAGGTGCATACTATTTAAAGTTTACATCTAGTAAACTAGTTTTTAATCACATCAATGTAGTAGGGCAATCTAAGAAAGAAAGAGGTGGTTTAAAATTAATCACATGATTATTTGGTGTGGGATAAAATGGTCGTTAAATGTAAAACTGAAAAATGCAAGTACTTACCTCAACTCCCGGATTTATTTTTAACTTGTCCCTTTATTTTTTGTGCTATCATATATTTTCTTTATTTTTTCGAAGCAGTCAAATGTTATCAACTAGTTTTGAGGCAATTTGAATAGTTCACCTCCCAAGTGATTTTGAAAGCACATATTTTCTTATTTTTAAAGTGCAGAATTTTTAGCAATAGGACCACTTTTTTTTTTTTGGCCATTTTCTATGAAAAATAGGAACTTAAATGAACTTTTTTTTTTTTGTCGTTCTAGCGACTATCGTTACCAGAAACACATCATGATTCATTAATAATTCTTGTCATATATGGTTCTCAAGTCTTCCTCAAGACAGCGGACAGTCCAACCAATCTCTTGACCTTGCGAAGCGACTTGTTGAAGTCGCGATCAGACTTTTGCGTGGAAAAGATTACCAACACGATAAAAAAAGAAGTCTTGACGAATAATTAAACTTTATTGCTGAAAATAATTAAACGATGGCAATTCTTTTAGTTTCTTATTTTTATTCATTTTTTCCTCCTCAACGAAATTAAAGGAATTTTAATAGAGCGTATATACATTTTTTTACTAAGGATAACCATGTTGTTATTTGCGTTTGTTTTTCATGATTCCTACATACCATTTTTGTAATTAACAAAATTGAAGAGAGTCTAAAATGCATCCATCATGCTTTGAAAATGTATTTATTGAATTTAAAAGAAACACCTAATTCATAATTGTTAATTGAAGCTATAATATACTTGACATTGATAAAGAAAAAGCTAATTCCAAACAGGGTAAGAGCACTTGCGTTCCTTTTTTTCTGGTAGCATTCCGGGAGATAACGGATTTAGCTGCAATTCTAATCTTGAAGCTTCTTTTGCATGATTTCATCCTCTAACTTATATCCAATCTGAGTTTTATAATTTTCTTGACTTGTCTCGTTTGGTCCTTTAAATTTTATTTTTGTGTAATCAATTCTTATTATTTTCTCTTTTGGTACAATCGGATTCTATGGTCAACTCCTTTGAGTAAACTGCAAAATTCAATTAATGACAAGGCATTGCCGACGTGGCAAAAAAGGCACAATGCTAATGTGAAGCCTAATTAGTGCCCTATTGGCGAAACAACAACTTGGGAAAACAACAAAAAAAGCGAGAGCCTAATGGTGCATATGATAAGATTTTTGTTTTCAAGAATAGTTTTTTTTTTTTTTTTTTCAAAATACTTTTTTATTTCTCGTTCTCGAAATAATTTCGAAAGATTTTAAGCATTTGGTAACTATAAAAAAAAATTTGTTTCAAAAACAAAATACATTAGGTACAATCCCAATTTTTTTATGATTTATAATTTCTATTAATATATAAAATATTTTATTCCTTTTTTTACTTTTTTTCTTTTTTCTTTATCTTCTCCTTCCTCTTAGCCAGTCGTCGGCTTTTGCCATGGTCGACTAGCAAAGCCGACGAGGGCCGGTGAGGTCGCCGCCTCAAGGGAGCCTTGCTGGCACCGGCGAGGTCCCCTCAAGCCTTGCTGTGACTGGGCGAGACTCGACCTCACCAAGGTCGGGTGAGGCTCGACCTTGCCCAGATTTGGCGAGGCTGAGCCTCGCTTGGCCACCGCAAGGCTCATGAGGGCCTCACCTAGCCAGGGTGAGGCTCCCCTGAGCCTCGTCGATGGCTGATGAGCTTTAGGCGACCTCACTGAGGGTCGATGAGGCTCTGGCAAGGTCATCGAGCCTTGTCTAGCCAATCGTCAGCCATCACCAAGGCTGGCGACCAACTAGGAAGAAGAGAGGAAAGAAAAGGAGGAAAAGAAAAGGAAAAAAAAAAAAAAACTTGTTTCTTGAGTTGTTCCTAGAAATAAGAAATAACTTTTTGTTTTGTTTGTTTTTATTACTATTTTAAATCTATTCCTAAAAACAAAAAAATTACCAAATGCATTTTTGTTCAATTTCTATTCCAAAGAATAAAATGATAGAAATGGGTGTTCCTCGGAACGTTGTCAAACAACACCTAATCATACAAATGAGAAGATACAAAATATTTGATTGCGCAAAATAAAAGCTAGATGGTCGACGTGTATAGGACGAGAGCATTGCATCACCTAAAGACCACTTGGACGAGTCATATCAGAAATAATGGGGAAATTGACAAGCAACGAGCCAAGCAGATGCCTTGAATCTTACCATAAAAGAAAGAAGGATTGATTAAACTTTCTTTTATCAATTGTTAATATTTTCGACCACACAATCAATGAACAGACATTGGGTCAAACATAAATTTTTTTGAGTTTCAAATTTTGGGTGAATAAATTTTTTTTTTTTGAATTATGTGTGCATCTGTCTGCCTATTCGAATTTCCGAATTATGATTGAGCCCATGGGCCAAAATCATTATAGTCCTCTTTTTTTTTAAGGTCCATCGGCCTTTTTACCATTCCCTGTTTATACGTGTGCTTATGTATTACTACTTGAAGGTGATACAAGTAGATAAATCAAAACATAAATGATAGTTCACTAAGAAAATAGGCCATGCCGGCCCCACAGACCAACAGATAACGGACGGCAAGGCTCCTTTGCCACCGATAAACCAGGCCATTTCGTGTTACATATATATACACACAAGCTGAGTAAAGATATCATCAAATTAAGGAGTCTTTTTGAACAAAAGTAGATGTCTACTAGAAGGCTAACGTTATAATGTCTGATCCAAAAACTTAAGCTTCTAAGTGAGGGAAATCACATGTACATGAAGAGTAAATGAATCTTCTAGACAAGTAATTCAAGTTACTTCGATACCTCTTTTTTTTCAAGTACGAGCGAGATTAGGAAGATAACGTGAGATTTGACAAGCAAGTAGCCACCCATGTGAAATAAACCGAGATAGAGTCCGATTTTGATATCGCGTTAGAATGTCCAACCCAAAATCTAAAACCTTATAGGTGAAGGGAGACCGCATGTATATACAAAGTATAACAACTTCGTACACAAGTAATGTTGGACAATTCTAACCTCAAATGCCGATAAAAAGAGATAATTATAAGAAAGGGGCAAAAAAAAAAAAAAAAAAGGGAGTGTCCTAAGAAAACATGGTCACTCTCTTGTCATTTGTTACTTTTAAGCCAATCGAGAATGCCCTTCTCTGATTCAGTGAGTTGATCCGTCTTATTCCTCAATGACCCTTCCACAAATTCGAAGTAGTCTTTGTAGTTCCTCTTGTAGTAGCTTTCCAGCCTCTGGAAGGGGGAAAAACAAAAAAAATAGAAAGAGCTCCCATTCCAGGGGCAAAAAAGGTTATTTAGTGTATTTATAATCAATTACCCCAAATAATATTTATAAGAATATTGCAAGGACAAATTCCAGATAGGTAGTAAAAAATGAGAATTTCCTTACCTCTTTGTCATTTTTCGATTTATTCTCCTCCGATTTCTTCAAATACTCTAAAACGAGTCAAAATGGTGCAAATTTAGTAACACTGATTAATACAGAATATCACAAATGTGCCATTAGCTTTTAATCATGTTTTATTTCGCCTAAAAAAAGAAATTTTCTCTCCACTGAGGCCGACGAATATAACAAGCATTTTGGCTTCATGTATAGAAAGAAAATCACCGGTAAAAACTGGAGATGGAAAAGGCAAAGAGATTAGTTTAGAGAGAGTACTCTCGAGAATCTCGGTCCGGGAGTCCCCAACGGCCACCGCGGACAGGAGGAGGAGACACCGTCTGGTTCCGGCAACTGATTGGCGGGAGTCCGCCGGAGTGGCTCTCGGCTTTCGACGCCAGCCTTCACCTCTCGGAACTGCCTGGACGTTGGAGGAGGCGAACTTGTTCACCGTCGCGGTCAGCGCCATCAAAACATTCTGTGCAATCGAAGCCATGAAAATGTCCGACTATATCATCGATCCCCAATGACTAAATCTCTCTCTCTCTCTCTCTCTCTCTCTCTCTCTCTATGTGATAATGCTTGCTCGACTGCTCGTCCACACGAGGCCTTGTGCTTGTGGATAACGTTAGAGCGATGCTTCTTATACGAAGCGCAAGATGACAAAGAGGGTCATCATCCGTCTTATAATAAGGGTAACTATTAAAAGAAATTCAAATTAATACACTTATGATAGAATAAGAATTTATCCCAAACTTATTTTTTAACCATAAAAAATCTCAAAAACAAATTTATCTTAAAATAATTTTTTTACCACTAAAAATCCCAAACTCGGATATTTGTGACAATTCATCCGTTAGTTTCCGTTCAATTAGATTGATACCATGAAAAACAAAAATAGAAGGTAAAATCCTAAACTGATACACTTGTCAACTGTTACCCAACTAAGTAATTTGATGGTAAAATATATCGGAAAATAATGAAGGGTAAATTTGTTATGGGTATACTAGTTTTGGGGTTTTGGTATTTAAAGGTAAATTTATTACATGTGTCCTAATTTATGGCTTTGCGTGATATTAACCATTATAATAATAGAGAGTTAAAAGATTTGTAATAGTGACATTTAATTTCGATATCTTCAGTTATTTTGTAACATTTTGGTGTTGCAAACTCCATGTACCGAGTTATCCCGTCTTTCAAAGGTCCTCGTTAAAGTGTCGCAGTCATTGACTATATGTAAGTGCGATGGCAAGTCGCGTAATTGTGGAGATTAAATGCACAGGTGATTAAATATATGTGGCGGAATAAAAAATTTATTTTGTTACTAATTTTTCGATCGTAGTAGGTATGAGGAACTGTTATGCTCGTATAAGATTTGTTAAGGTTGTTCAAGAGGTACGACTTTCAACGCTACGTCTAGGTGGACAATGTTCCGATGAATCCCCTTCGTCGCTAGAACAAGCGTACATCATATAGAATCAGAAATACGTACATTGTTGGACCTAGCACACCCCAACAGGTTTCAAAGCCGATCCTAGAATAGTTGAGCGGGTCTGTTCTCGACTTAAACATGGATTAAAAGAGAACATGGGGAGGTAGAAGTTGGCGGGGCGAGCGATGGCCTTGACTTATGGCGGCCGCAGGTGGTGGGCAGGGGTGGCGGTGCCGGAAGGAGAGGGGCTGAGCTGTGGGTGGGAGGATTAGGGTTTAGGGAAGTCGGTAGATTTGGAATGATGGGAGCGGCAAAATTGGATACAAATTGTAGAACCAAATGATAGATGCAACTTGAAATGAAGTGTGAGATCTGAGGATCTAAGTTGTTGGTTTTCGAACTTGAGGTAGCAATTTGATACAGGAATGAAAAGTGGAGATTACTTTTGAAAAAAATTCCACAAAACTATCTATTATACTATTAGCACTACTGAATTTTAGAATGAAATTGCATGACACAAGCAAATTTAGGACGTTTACACCGAACACTGTCGTTGGGAAAAATCCGCATCGACAAACCGTCCTAATTTAATGGCACCAACGCATTTAATTGATGATGTATAGTCCCATGCATACAAGACAAATATTTATTAAAATTAACGACGTTCATTATATAAATCCGTGAATTAGAAGGGAGCTACATTTGGGAACTAAATATAATAATAATCAAACCACCTATTAATCATCGCAAAACATTCTTTGGGCTTGTACTCTGGAGCTGTGTGTCCCCCTCCCTGCACAAAGCAGTTCGTATAACACTTACAACCTACGAATTGCAAATTCTAAGGAGGCAATTTGAACGAAATTAGAATATAAAAATGGGAAAAGGCTGAAGAACATAAATTTTGTAAAGCAGAAATTATTGGGTATGAATCTGCTTGCCTTGACGGTTGCATACGTTAAAAGGGATGGGAAGTAGGAATATAGCGTAGTATACCTACAATAAAGAAAGAGACCAAAAGTAATCACAAACAACAGAGAAGCCAAATAAAAAGAATAAATTAATTCTGTTTAGACACTGTATATACCATGCATTATTACTCTAAGGTAACTCGGGTAGAGATGGTTATACTTTCACGACTTATTAAAAGTACAAGAGCCACACTCGGTATAATCGACCTAAGTGTAGGGGCTTTGGGATAATCCATCAGTAAGTTAAAATATAATGAACTTAGAAGGTTGCGATAAAAAAACAAACCCGGCAACTTGTCCATCGACGAACCATGCTTCCCAATCTCGAGAAATTGTCAGATTTAGTGTTCCAATCCAGGCTAACGTTCCCACATATGGAACGACCATGTCATGATCACCACTACATGTTAAGAAATTATATTAAGTGAAGAAAGTCATTCGATCGATGGGTTATGGTGCAAAAGGAAAGAAAAAAACACAATTAAATAATTAAGCTTTAGACACATCACAATATAAGAATATCAATTTCGTAAATCATATTGCAAAAGAATGCTTAATTACCTATAAATAAGTGCTCTATATCCCCTTTTTATGAGGTCTTTGTGGATGTCAATGACATCTGAGACAGTGTATGTGTAAGATAAAGTCTCATTGCACCTTACCCACTTCTCAATTGTCCCCTGGCTTATCATAGAACAAATCGCGGAACATAGACGAAAAAAATATAAAAATAAAGACCAAAAACATAAGAAAGTGATTTCATGTAATTCATATTACCAATTGACATACCTCTCGGACATGAAGAGCATCTTGAACCGCTTTGTCGCTAGCCCAAATATATGAGTATAGATAGTTATAACTCTACAATTAAAAACATGATTACAAAATTGAACTTGAACTTTGCAATTTGATAACGATTCTTTCGTTTTAATTTGCAGATAAATATCACAAAAATTTCCCAATATAACCTTTAACGTGCTGGACACTGGACTGCCGGACCCTTTGCGGTCCATTTGATGGTCCTGGGCAATCCTAGGGCAATACTTTAGCATGTCATTCGAGGTATTTCCGGGTTCATTCGGGCCCATTTGGAGCTCAAAAAAGGCGCTCCAAACCCGATGTCCAACGCCTTTAGCCCGCAAAACAGCAGGCTGGGGTCCTTATTTGGCACCAATGAGGGGGTCCCTAGCCAATCTGGGATGTCCCATTCACATTGGTACGTGACTTCGGGGTTGGCATCACATGTTTAGGCTTTATCATTGTCTAATTTGTTTTACCATAATTCATTCATGTTAAATTTACATGTTTAGTGTTATTTAATGGTTTAATAACGTTATCGTTGGAATAGATGAAAAATAACAAAAAAAATTAAATGGAAAAAATAAAAGAATTGGAACTTGCATTTAGTGGTAAATTTTTTTTTTTTTGAAGGAATGCTTGGTTGTACTTCATCATGAAATCTGCCTACATGAACATTGGAAAGCAAATGGTATCAACATACGCGAAATAAAAATAACGGACTGAAAATTTTGAGAATCATAAGCATAATGGGTATAAGTTTAAGGTTTCTTATGTCACATAAAAAAGTTTAAAGTAAATATGTTACAATAAACATGTCACAAAAAAGAGAGAGAGAGAGTTCAAGGTAAATACATCACAACGGGCATAATTTGAGAATTTTTGTGGGTTTTCTTCTTAAAAGTTACTATTCTTATTTTTTTTTACACAAAAAAATATGGCAAAAGGTAAAAATCCGATGCATAAAAACGGAGATATTAATATTCAAGGCGGACGAAAATTACAACCCTACCCGGCACCAAACTCGGGAAGCTCCCGGCGTGGGAAGAAGGAGAAGTGAACGGTCTTCAATTATCAAGCTGGAGTCCCACGCCCGGCCCACCGTCGATTTCGGAGCCATAAGCAGGCAATTGGGTTCGAGTATGTTTGCTTCATATATATTTTCTAGGCACTAAATTAGTCCAAAAAGAAAAAAAAAAAGCGAAAATTCAAGGTTTCAATACATGAAATTTCCAACAAGAAAAGAAAATAATCAAAAAGGGGGAAAAGACATAAAGAAAAAAACATTAAATAGGGTGGAGAAAAGAAAAAAAAACAGAATGAACGCCCACTAACCTTGGTCACTGCTTCAAGGTCATTGACACATGCAGCATTGCTTAAGTTAACGTCGAAATAATCGCCATTACAATCAATTTTAGCCGACTGAAATGCATCGAAAAGGTAAATATTAATTTTCAGGTCCAATATCAAATACAAATAAGTGATTAATGGGGAAAGAATCGATGTGAAAAAGAAATCCCACAACTTGCTTTCTTACCTTTGTTTTCTCGCTTTTTATGATGACATTGATAGGGTCGTGACTTAAGAATTTTTTGAATTTGTTTCACCTTCTAAGAATGACAATACACGTTGTCCATCTAATATGCATCTGATGCATCTGAATTAATCTTTTCACACACTATGCAATAAAGAAAAGCACGAACTTTTTTCACACGATATGCTATAGGAAAGTAAAAGTCGTTACCCCATATAGCTCATCAGATAAAAGACCCTTCAAATGCGCGAATGGGACGATTGAATTCCTGTCACTACTTATATTTGTTGCAGGGTTTCCGAGCAAGTAGCCCTGAATCAAATTCGATCAATAAGTTTCATCATTTCAGATAGGAAATGCAAATTAGGGGACAGGGTCTTTATGTGATGGTAGTGATATTTACCTCAAGATTCATTCTAGGCTTCAAACCGGCATTGTTTCCTGGTAGAAATCATAATTGACCGAGATTAAAGCATGTTAGCCCAAAACATAAGCTTTGTCTAAATATCAAGAAAAATAATCTGGAACAATGAGCTTAAAGAAAAACTAACAGCCCTCAAATTAATTGTTTGGAACGTGTTGATACTGGATATGCTATGTTTCGTGGCTTTTTGGTTTTCTTTTCGTATCTAAAATGCATAAATAATTATTCTATAAAGTAAATAATTAGGATTAAAAAAACTATTGACTGAGTAAACAAGTGATCAGTTTAAATATATGACATTTATCATCACTCTAAGGATGAACTTTTATGTAATCAATGTACATAGACATGATAGTTAGCATGTACACATAAAGATTAGTCCAATAAAAAGGTTTGGATAATCTCTCTATAGAATAATCACCTATCTATATTTTAAGGACCCTCTAAAGACATAGAAGCTTATAAAATGTATATATTTTTAATTATTCTGAGATGTTAATATGATTTCTCATATTTCAAATATTTCAAACCTATGCCTATTGATTTCTCATCACTTTCTGTGAAAGTTACGATGGGTTTAAATTGATTCCTATGTTTTACCTTTTGTTTTATTTAAACTTTGGGGAGTATACACTTTAAATAAATCTTCAAAATATATACATATTGACGTGTAGAATAGCATGTATAAATGCTTATTGATGAGCAAATGAAGAAAAGAATAAATAAGCCCACCTTCATCGACTTGCAGAGTGAGCATTGGAACAATGATACCCGAGTAAGAATCCCCAGCAATGTAGAGTGGGTTGCTTTGAAACTCAGGATGGAGCTTAAGCCACTAAACCACAGCTCAAGCAACAAAGCCAAAAGATTAGAAAGAGATTATAAATTTTAAGAATGCAGCGATTTTCCTTTAGCTGAAGATTCTCTTTTTCTCTTTACCTTCCTTAGAAATTCGTAAGATTCAGCAGCCGAAATATTATCGTTTATATTGTAACTTTCCCAGCTATTTGCATAGGAGAATCCAGTTCCAACAGGCTGATCTAGGAATATGATGTTCGCCACCTGTGTGAATATTAATTTGCCAATCCATGAATAGAGCCGATTATGAACCTAATGGCTTGCTAGCCCTTGGAAACCAGACCATAAAAACAAAGTATCTTTCTTATCATTAAGGTTTTGGAAAATGACTTTGGGCTTGGCACTCACCCTGCCCCGCTCATTGATTAGGTATACTTAGCAATTGTCCAATCAAATTATGAGCGTAATGTAGAAAAGATAATAGCCTGAAAAGAAAAAAAAAAAGTTGTTGTTACCTTTGTCCATGAATATTCATTCAATTTTAAAGCTGGTCTGTCTCTAGTAGATTTGTCGTAGTCGAACGTAAATGGACCTACATTCAATGTAATCAATATGTCACGCTTCACGTATAAGAATTCATAAAGACTGATGGTAATAAGAACCCTGCCAAATATATTAATAAACAGGTTTAAAATATAGCCTTTTCTATGTCTGGTAAGAGATTCATAATATTCGGTTATCATTTTGTAATTATCATCAAAGAACCTTTTAATCCTATTTTCAGCACTGTGTTATATATGTGAAAAGAAAATGATAATTTGTGCATACGAGCATGGTTAGCTATTTAAGCCATGTCCAAATTGGTGGGAACCATTTCTCTAATGGATAAATCTTTCTGCTCGCATTTCAATTTGAAAGAGTGCCCTGCCAATTGCGCTAACATTAAAATTGCCAAATCAAATTGAAATTACTAGTTTGATTCAACCCAGATAGTAGTTAGATCTCCTGAAACTTATTAGGCAAGTCCATGACATTTTCCACTGGACTAGTCACGTGGCCCAATGGTAAGGGAATTGGGTGAGTTAGGGACATTTAGTTTCACGTGTGGAATTCAACTACCATGCTATACAAAAGGGCGAAGTAAAAGCACGAGAGAGAGGAGTTAGAGTAGGACAATTATAAAGAAAAATTTCCATGAAATTTAAGCATAGTGTGCCAGCCTTTTCCAAATCACTTTTTGAACTTTAGGCATATTCTTAGTACATTTGTCCGAGCTATTCAGTTCAATTTGATTTCATACATAACCTAACAGTTCTATTCAAATAAAGTCGATTAAGCTTGATTGTAGTTTTCCCAAACTGAGTTTGTTCATTTTAATTCGATTTGGCCTCTAATCCAAACAAATTCATACTAAACTCTAAACGTGCAACAATAAAATCCTTAGATTGATCAAAACAATCTCAATTCCAACGTTAGTGAGATTGATTCCGTGTTTGAGCATTTCTTGAAAACCTTGATACCGCATGCAGAGTAATCTTGCACTTTGGTATTCTGCTCGGGTACTATTTATCATGTTTCATGGTAGTGGCACAAGAAAAATTGTTCAGACAACTCTGCTTTGTGTTAACAACTGACTTCAAGAAGACAAAATGGATTGCCTATTATAACTTTCTCATGCCACATTACGCTTGACAATTGCCAAAGCCAATGGGCAAGGCATACAGAGGAGAACCATGTTAAAGTGGAGGTTTGGAAAGGGACATACCGATCTCGTACAAGATTGCGGAGAGAGCGGAGCAACCAGGGCCGCCGGTGAGCCACAGCACCAAAGGATCATCTTTCGGACTCCTTTCTGACTTGACGAAGTAATAGAACAGTTGAACATCTTCCCACTCCCCCACTCCAATGTATCTAAAATAAAAGGGAAAGGAATCAGCAACCACATGCAAAGATTCAAACACACATGTTTTGTTGACTAATCCTATGACTGCATTTCTAGAGGGAGAGAGAAAGGGGTTTCCCTGACCCGGTTTCGAGATAGAAAGGGAGGTCTCCGGGCAATCCAGGAAGAGACTTCACCACGGTTTGGGAGAGTCCGGATCGGAAGAGAAGACACGGAGCAAGAAAACAAAGCACCCATCGCCACTTCATACTTTTGGAGAATAGAGGGAGATTTCTTAGGTACTGATGGAGGGGTATTTCATTTGGCGCTCCTTCTTTGAATATTGCAAAGATGATGCTCATCATGCATGTCCATCATATATAATGAAGGCTCCGCTAGCGGATACTGCGGTAGATAGAGTCTCTTTGAAGCTAGAAATCGAGTGGAAACTCGTGCTTTGCAGTCGGATCCGTGTGTTTTCTTATTCTGTGATTGGCTCGGCCGAACAGAGTAAGCCCTACGCAGAAATTTCTCGTGAATTGTTAATGCCGTGAGGCTGGCTTGGCTCGTGTACCACTTAATGGATTCATGTCCATTTAGAATGGCGTTTCGCATGATGTGATGACAATCGAGATTTGTGCAATAGTTTTGGTCATCCGAGGAGGTAAATGAGCTTGGAAGTGCCCGTTGCATCGGTGCCTTCAATTTCTTTTCTTAATATTAGTTTGAGAATTGGAGGGTCGATCATATGATTAGCTGCAAAACGTGGAGGGGTCCATCGCCCCTTCTCACCGTTGAACGGGAGGTACACCAAACGGAGTGGGAATAAGGAAATATTAGGATTGAAGCTTTGACACTAATTCCATAAAGAAGGAATTAAGTATCATAAGAGTCAACATCAGATATTAGTTATTTCGACTTTCAAAATATCAATTATATGAGACGTGCTGACGCATTGGAAAATGTGAAAGTATACTTATCAAACGCCTTCTCACCACTCATTGACAAAATTCACGTGGTAAAAAACATTTTCAACATGTTACAAAATTAAATGTCGGACGAGCTTAATCTAATACGGAATTTGTAGAGATGAGAGAAGACATTTATTTTGGCGTTTTGGCCCAGGAACCTCGGAAAATAAATGATGATTTGGTAAATTCATTATCAAGCTTTATGTCATTTATGTAAATAAACTTTTTTTTTACCTATATTCAAAATACAATTGCATAAGATACATGCAAATTAAGAAACTTTGGCTTTGGCAATGGAAAAGTTCATGTCCACCAAAATTTAAGTCAGCAGTAAGATACTATTAGATTAAAGGTGTTATTATAAAAAAATTGCAACATCGACAGTGTTTATTATTGTTAACACCCAAAAATATCCCTATGGGCACATGTAAAACACAAGGGATAGAAAGCTTTGAAGTAGTCATCGCAGCCATATATGGGCCATAATTTACATTGGCTTGGCCTCTAAATATCCTAACAAGAAAAGATAATTAAGGATTTTGAAAAATTATGGGCTGAATTTTGATAGACCAAGACTTGTAATATCGCGATGAAGTGACAGAGTGCCACGTGTCGAAGCCAAATGTCAATGATGAAGATGTAACCTTGGTGGTTAAAATAGGTGGGAATCGTTAAAAGGGTGCCAAACTTAAAAGAGGAGCGGTTAATACTTGTTGGGCAAGCCATGATGTAGTTATCGAACAAGCATAAATAAGGAGGTTTAGCTGGAAATGTGGAGTGACTCTTGAGGAGAAAGTAACCAACTATTGACGGTTACCAAGTTAGCTTATAAATACCACAAACTATCCAACAAAGAGACCCCTTCCCGAACAACACACAAAACTACTTTATATTGCCTTTATCTTAACCTAGTTTTAGCTTAACTATAGCTTAAGATTTCCATTGTAGATTCAATTCTGGCAAGTGTCTATATCCTGGGAAGTACTACTGATTAGATTCTAGTGCTAACCCATTGTCCAACATTGTCAATTAGATTCCGACGTTGTGTCCTCATCCTCATCTAAAGATAGTGGTTGTTAGATGTTGTTGTAGTCCAGCGTTGTTGATTAGATTCCAACGTTGTGTTCACACATGCATCTAATAGTAGTGTGTACTAGGTGTTATTATCATTATCTAGTGTTGTTGATTAGATTTCGACGTTGTGTCTTCATATCCGTCTTAGACCGTGGTCTACTAGGTGATCATCATTGTCCAATGTTGTTGATTAGATTGCGACGTTGTGTCCTTGAACTCAGTAGAAACCAGTGCCTTGTTGGGCATCTTGCTTGTACCTAGCGTTGTTGAAGTACCTTCGATATTATATAGACTACTTTAATTTCAATGGGCTTTCATTATTATATAAAATACGTCTAAATGATGCAAATGATTAGCTTTTGACATTAATTATCATTAAACAGCTCAATGACTTCTTTAATTTCGAGATTATAAGGTACAGAGTCATGTTCACATTTGACCTTCTCTTTCCAAAGCTAGCATATAACCTAATTCTCCTTCAATAAAAACCAAATTATAACACTTGGTAAAAGATATTTCGTTGCGGGATCCAAAACTAAGGAAATATCTTTTTGGCATGCTTGAAATCCCAAAGAGAATGGTAAGTCAGCCTTATTTAGACTTGTTCCAATTGTCCACCATAGCAATCAAGCAATCAAGCTCGCTTCAAAAAAAGAATAGAACATGGTTGAAGAGGAGGTGTTAACTTTGTTGAGACAAATAATTTCGATGAAGAACAAATGAAGCTAGGAGAAGTAGCTATTGTAAAAATGGTCATTAAAATGCCATACAAATGCCAAGCGCTGAAGCCAGCCAAAGCAAAGCATAAGTCAAGCATTATGAGTAAGGCCAAAGAATCGGTTTACTATTTGTTGACACTTAAATTTTGGCGACCCATTTAGTCATTTATCACCTTAAAAATTAGGGATTAATTTTATCCCTGAAAAAAAATATTAATTGCATAACATATAGATTTAGGTGCATTTGTTTTTAATTTACATTTATTTACTGAACCGATGGCGGATGGGTCGAATTAGTGGTTTTGAGTTTTAAATTAGCAGGCTGGGCTAGGCCCACAAAGGAGAAAATTAACCAAAGCCCGTTGTTATGCTTAATTAATTATCTTGTGAAAAATTAAGATTTGATGCGATATTATGATGATTTTTGGAAATTAAAAAAATCTCATTGTAATCTTATTTTTTATCAATAGATGATGAAATCGGGGGAGAATATTTTTGAGATAAGGATTTTTGTGATCAAGAGGTTATAAGCAATATTTGGGAGATGAAAATATTAACGAAAAAGATCCTGTTTTTTTTTTTTTTTTTGGTAAGGTAAATGGTATTATAGCTTAGAACAAATAAACAAAAAACTCGACCGGCTCCTAATCTTGCACTCTCGATACAATGTAGGGAGAGTGGAAGGGAGCACAATCAAGAAACTAGAAAAGAACAACACGGACTAAACAGAGCAAGGACCGAAGGTCTAGAGAGACAACAAAGAGCTAAGATTAGCAAAGACCCTCACCGTAAGAGAAGCCAACGCCCGGATACCGAAGAGGCGGGGTGTTGAAGGACACCGATCTAAGCTTGTTCCCGTCGATCGCTAAAGATAGCTGGGTGAAAGCCCCAACTCCGCTGGAGACGTCTATTCCTCGAGATATCAGGGATATTAGAAAAACTTGCAGCTTTGTCCTTCACACTTTTGATAAGGTGATTTTTGATTAAAGTAAGGACGACCGACTCTCCACGAAAGATAATGTCATTCCTTTTCTTCCAAATGATATAGCACATAGCAGCAAAAGAATGCCGTGCTATAATGTGAAAAAAAATCTTTGCCTTTGAGGAACCGTATAGCCTGAGGAGATTATCCTTCCAAGGCCTAGGACGCCTGTGAAGATTGCAGCCCAGTGGCCCAAAAATAAGCGACGAAGCCGTTAGATGGCATTCAAAAATAAGTGGTCATGGAATCCGGGACTTCATTACAAAAAGCACAGGTGGTGTAGTCAATTCTACCATATGATAGAAGGAGTTGTTGCGTGGGTAGACGATTTTTAGCAATCAACCGAGAATGAATTGGAACCTCGGAGTAATGTCGCCTGCCCAAATGAGAGAAGCCCAAGGAGCGGGGGTTCTCTTCCTTCGAGGCGGTCCCATGCGGACCCAATGGTGAAGCGACCCGAAGGGTGCCATCTCCAGAAAAGCAATCCGGAGAGGAGTTAGGCGCCGGAGAAGAGAGACCCCAGCTCAATAGAAGGAGGCGCGTGGAACAACCCGGGGGGCGAAAGAAGATCCGCCACCATTGCATTTCCCGAAAGCTCGGATCTCCGGATGATTTGTTCGGTAATAGGATGTGGAGAGGCCCTTTTGGATGCTAGTGGTCATACCACAGGAAACCGAGAGGCCATTCCCAATTTTCCAAAGGAAGGATAGGCGAGACTCGCTTCTTAATTGCAAAATCTTCTTCAAGCCCAAGAACAAATCAGGGAGTGGTGGCAATCCAAAAGTTTTGCCACTTTAAGAAGTTGGAATGAATCCAACGACACCACAGAGATACCTTGTCTGTGAAAAGGATCCAGATATACTTCATCATGGCTGCTTTGTTACAGTCTCTTAATTTTCGGATGCCGAGACCTCCTTCATTTTTTGGCAGACAAATGTCTTCCCAAGAGACCTTTGCCCCTCCCTTACCAAGATCAGCACCTTTCCATAAGAATTGGCGCAACACTTGTTCAATGTCATTTAGGACCGAGATTGGTAAGGTGAAAACACTCGACTGTAAAGCCTGAATTGAATGTAGGACTCGATTTGATTAGTTGAAGTCTTCCAGCATAGGAGAGAAGGCGATGGGCCTAGGACTTGGCTCTAGAAGTAATCCGCTCAATCAAGGCAATACAATCAGTCTTCCGAAGCCTGGAGGAAATAATAGGTACTCCAAGGTAACGCACCGGGAGTGAACCTTCCCCGAAAACCAAAAAGCTAGCAATATGTAGTTGCGGATAGACGGAGAGCCTCCCCGAAATGAAGACTTCGCTCTTGTTCTTGTTTGGAAGTAATCCACTCCAAGAGGAGAATAAGTCGAGTCCTTTCTTCAGCAATGTGATCGAACCCCAATCTGCTGGCTAAACAGAAAACATCATCTGCGAAGAATAGGTGAGAAAGCCTAACCGGTTTGCATCGCGAAAATACTTGAAATTTGCATGGGATGTGCGAGCACTCAATATTCCCGAAAATACCTCCATTACTAGGGTAAAGAGGTAAGGGGACATGGGGTCGCCTTGGCGAAGGCCCCTCCCGCTGAGAAGAATCCGTGCAGCTCACCATTAATCGAGATTGAGTACTTGGGGGTCCGAACGCACACCATAATCAGCTTGATCATAAACTGAGGGAATCCAAAGGCTAAGAGTGTCAGCTGAAGGAAGTCCCAGTCGACAGTGTCGTAGGCCTTTTGGAAATCCACCTTAACAGCACATTTGGGGAGATAGGGTTGCAGGTGGAAGCCAGCAAAAAGTTCCTGGGCAATCATAATATTATCTCTAATCCTCCTACCTTTTACAAAGGCATTCTGCGCCGGATCTACCACATCTCCCAATACCGAGGCTAGGCGATTTGATAAGATTTTCGTGATGACCTTATAGATGGTATTGCAGCATGCAATTGGTCTGTAGTCCGTGACCGCACACGCATTTGGCACTTTTGGAACTAAGGTGAGGATAGTATTATTGACCTCCTTGAGGAGTCGCCCGGAGGAAAAAAATTCCTTGACCGCGTCGAGGACAGATGGGCCAACTATGTCCCAATTACTCTTGAAGAATTCCACTGTGAACCCATCAGGACCTGGGGCTTTACCTCTCGGGAGAGAGAAAAGCGTATCACGAATTTCCATATCAAGAACCGGCCTAGAAAGAGTACCGACCTCGGTCCATAGTCAAAGGCCTCCGGATGTAATCGTAACCTCCTGTAAGGAGGGCTTAGACAGGGTGAGTGAGGAGCAAGTAAGTTAGTGAAGAAGGAAACAAAGACCTGCGGGACCATAAGAGGGTCAGTGATCAATTCCCCTGCCACATTTGTAACTGATAAAATCCTATTACGGAGCTCTCTCTTCTTGACCGAGAGGTGGAAAAATCTTGTATTACTATCGCCTTCTTTAAGCCACCGAATTCTGGACTTTTGCCTGTAGAAGGATTCTTCATCACGGCGCAAGTCCACGGTTACAGCGTCGTGTCCGCCGAGCTCAGCCAACGTGGGTTACGCGGATCAAGGACCGATTCAGCTTAAAAGATCCTGTTTTGTTTCGTCTATAAAAGGATACATACGGATCAATTGAATGGGGGGGGGGGTTTTCTCGGGGTCGAAAAAGAAAACACAAAGAAGTGAAGTGAAAAGAAAAAAAAAAGAGCAAGAGAAAGGGAAGAAACTCTCCTGCAGAAAGTACACAGGGGGCAGGGAAAAAGGGACGTGAGAGAGACAGGTGAGAGAAAAAGAAAAAAAAAAGGAAGCAAAAACAAAAGAACAGAATACTGTTCATCTTCCTCGCCGTTCCTCGCTGCCCGATTCGCCGCGCCTCCAGTCACAGATTCCACGCCGGCCACCGCATCGGTGTTTCCTCCGCTAGCCCGTCGCTGTTCGTCCGCGAGGCCGCCCCGCCTCTGCACCAGCGCCGTTGCAGCAGCTCACCCGTTCGTCGCTACTGGTCGCTGCACCTCCTCACCACCGCGAGCCCAGCGCCCGAGACCCTCCTGCTGTCCGTCTCCCGTGTTGATCTTCGCTGAACCTCCGCTAGAGCAGAACTCGAGCCGGATCTGCAGATCTCTACCCGTGACGAAGCCACCGCCTAAGCTAGACCCGAGCCAGATCTGTTAGTCCTTCGCCAGGCCCCCACCGCCCGTGGCTGCCGTTTCTCCGTCTGCTGTTGCTGCTGCTCGATCAAGCCTGAGCTTTGCCATCGCTGTTGCTGCTCAACCAAGCCGACGCCGTCGCTTCTCACCGCCTCGACGAGCCGCTGGCTTGATCTCGACGCACTGCTCAACCCGACGCTCTGCTGCCCGGAGCCGAAGCCTTGCGACCCACCTCGCCTCACGACCGCCTCGCTCAAGCCCCACCGGACGCCGAGCCGACGCCCCGGGCAACCCGCGAAGCTGCTCCCGCCTCGACGTGTCTCGCCGCCCAATCCGTCCCCGCTGCAGCTCCATCCGTTGCTGCCTTTCGCCGAGCTCCGACCGACGGCAACCCTTTGCCCGGCGCCGACGAATTTGCTGCCCCTTTTTCCTTAGGTTGCTCAATTTTCTTTTATTTTTATTTTTCATATTTTATGTTATTTTACTTTATTTTTAGTTAGTTTTGCTATTATTGTTTAAGTTTGAATATTGTGAGGTGACTTTCAGGTTAGGGATATTGTAGGCATTATCGGGAGGAGTTATCCCTAAAATTATTGTAATTATTAATTTGACCTGTAAGATGTTCGGTAATTTTTTTAATTATATTAATTCTTTGGGGTTTGTTGATAATATCTTAATTGTTGAATCAATATAATTATTAATTTGATCCGTAAGATTTCAGATTAGATTTTTAATTATTTTGAACTCTTTATCGTGATAATTAGGGTTAGGATAATCGTTAATTGGACCTGTGAGACAACATGTTATTTTTTCGATTATTTTAATCATTTATTTGATTGAATATCTTGATTGTTTAGATTAGTTGATAATTGCTTGTTTTTTTTTAAAACCACTAAAAAATCTAAAAAATATTTGAATTATGATTCAGTTTATTTTAGAATATTTCTCGTTATCTTGCATATTTAGAATATGGATTTTATTCCGAATTTAGAAAAATATAAAAAAAAAACAAAAACAAAGCAAAACAAAAAAATGCATTCATTTAGGTTGTTAGTTTTATCATTATTTGAATTGCATATGAAATTTTAATTTCGAAATTAATATAAAAAAACTCAAAAAAAATCATCATGCATATATCATGTTAAATTAGGGCATTCTTTGCACGTCATTGCATGTTAGGATTGCATGTTTATCAATAATAGGTAGGTAATCTTTCCTAGATAAATTGCATGTTTTGTTAAGAAAAATAAAAATGTCCATGTCATATAGAGTTAAGTCCATGAAATGCAAGTCATTTAGTTTTTACTAGGTTCATTTAATTAGAACTTCCTCGTCATTAGACCAAGTCATTTAATAAATGTCGCATGACATATAAACCGCATACTATCATTTTAGTTTAAATAATTTTGTATGTCATTACATCACATTGCATGTCATTAGAAGGTCATTTAGATTGCATTTAATTATTGCATTTCTTCAGGTCATATAGTTTAGGTCATGCTGCCATGTCATATTAGATTATTAGCATGCATTGCATGATTTTCATTAAGAAAAGCGAAAACAAAAATTGGGTAATTGCGTGTTAATTAGAAATCATATCTAGCGTTGTTGATATGGATTTTAATTTAACACTGCAGATGCTTTCATTGCTTCTATGTATGTTTTGCAATATTTAATTGCTTTCTTGAGTGTTAAATTGGTGGTATGCGCACATGTATGATCACCTCACATGTTAGGAAGTTAAATTAAAATCAATTCAATTGCCAAACATTTTTAAAAATGAAATAAAAAGGTACCGAAATGGCACTAGGATAGTCTGGTGTAACCAAGTCCCCGAACTCATAAATCTCTAGTTCGTAGGAGTAAAGTAAATCTCATGTTACTTTACTTGGGTTTCTAATCGACCCACCAAAAAATAGATTAGTGGCGACTCCTGATTGAAAATCATTTGCATGTTAAGAATTCAAACCTAAGTCGCGAATTGGTATGGGTTTGGGAGAGCCCGAGCTAAGTTTAAAGACTTAGTAATCCATTTACCTAGTTTTAGGTGGTGAACCCGAAAAATTAGGTCGCGACACTATTTCTTCAATATTAGTAGGACTGAAGAAATCTTTGATCTATTACTAACATATGGGTAAATAAAATTAACAAAAGGATAGAAAGTTCCACCCAAAGAAGAATTAGTAGGAAAGAAGTATTGTAAATGGCACCATTCGTGGAGTCATAATACTTCTGATTGCATGGTCCTTAAGAAGAATATTTGGGAGGCAATTCGACAAGGGAAAATTTGCTGATGATAAAGGGAAGTCCTCAATGGAGGTAGACATAGACCATTTCACAGTAATGACTGGTATGGTTTCAATAAGATCTTGAGACAAGAGTACAAACCACCACACATTTGTACTCATTGCAAACAGATGATTGAAGAAACGGATCCTCTAGATCGAAAAGCATATAGGAACCCCTTAAGGGGTCATGCTGTTGGCGGATATCAAAACCTAAGGATTTTGAGGCCATATCAAGAATCACCTCCTTAGAGTGAACCAGGATGGTGGTCATGGAAGTTGAAATCCTTGCTAACAAATCTTTCACGTATATTTCTCAAATCCTATATACACTGATATAGCACTGACTGAGGACGTTGGAGTGAGAGAACTATCCTCATATGGAGAAGGATTTGCCAAAGCAAGAACGAAAGAAGGCAATAGAGGGAGAGATCCAAGCCTTAAAAGCAGAATCAGACATGAGATCTCATACCAAGGCCGAGAGGCATCGAACCTAGTAAGAGTTTTGCCTAATAGGTTGTCGCGACCTACCCTCGGGGGGAGGGAACAGGTTTAGGGGTATTGCCTAAAAGACGGGCCTAAGGCCCATGATTGGGCGCGGACTCTCCCAAGCCCATACCCCGCGTGACGTTGGGATATTTTTCATGAATTTTGCACAAAAGGAGTCGCCACTAGCCTATTGGGGTCGGCTAGAAACCAAGTGAGGCATGGGAGCGTGCCTCGCTTCCTACGTGACCGTGAGATCCTAGGTTCGGGGACTTGATTACACTAATTAACTAATTAGTGCAATTTCGGTACCTAATCTTGTTCATTTTAAAAGAAATGATTTTTGTCAAACAGTCTGGATTAATTTTATACATATCCACTAACATGTGAGGTGATCATACGGGTGCGCCATCATTAAAGTAACAATCATAGCTATCAAGATTATAATAGCAGTAAAATTAAACACATGTAACTAAACAAGTGCAAATATAGTAAACATGTAAATTAAAAATGCAATATAATCAATATGTGGGAAAATAAAGGCCTAATTACACTATAAAGGCAATATATGGCCGGTCCTAATCAAACCCCATCATTTTTGAATTTTCGAAATTTTTAATTTTTTTAATTTTTTAAAGAAAAATAACTAATTTCTAATTTTTAAATATTTTTGGATTTTCGAAATTGTTTTAATTAATTTTTAATTTTTTTTTAAATTTTTAAATTTTCGATTTTTTAAAGAAAATATTTTTTTAATTTTTAATTAAATTTTTATTTTAAAATGTGAACCGGGTCGGGTTCGATTTGACCCGACCCGGTTGGCTCGGATCGGGTCCGGTCTCCGACTGGCCTGCCCGGGTTCCTAATCGGCGACGCAGCCCGAGTGGGCCAAAAATTCTTTTTTGGATATTTTAACCGGGGCCCAAAGAAAGTCAAAAGGCCCACCTATTTCCTAAGCCTACATGAGACCAGCCCACAAGCCCACAAGCCCACATGCAAAAATAAACCAAGCCCGACCCAAGTATGCCCAGCCCAATACGCCAAAAACCCTACCCGGTTGACGGACTCGGCCCGGCTTGCGCGACCGGTTTGTGGCCGAAACCCTAGGGTTTCTTCGCGGCGAGGAGCGGTGGCCTGTGCTGGAAGTTGGTCACGGCGCGCGGCAGTGGCGGCCGAGGAGCGGTGGCCGGCACGAGCTGCTAGTGTCGAGCAGAGACGGCGGCAACGGCGGTGGCGTCGCGGCGGCGGGCGGGCTGTTGATCGTTGCGCTGCAGCAGGGGGTCGCGGAAGCTCGGGCTGCAGGCGAGTCGGGGCGCAGCAGTGGTGGCGCGGTGCTAGCGGACGGCGGCTCCGCCGCGAGGCGGTCGGCACGGCGAATGCTTGAGCGGCGCGGGGCGGAGCCGCTCTCTCTCTCTCTCTCTCTTTTTAAGGTTGCTCTTCGAGCTCTCTCTCGAGCTCCGATTGCTGGCGCGATGGTCGTCGCGGCTGCGGGTGCTGCAGCGGCATCACGGCTTCGAGCGGCTGGTGGTCACTGCGGCGTCAGCGACGGAGCCGGTTGCAGCAGGTTGCTGCGGCGGCGTTGGATTGTAGGTGGAGGCGGGCGAGCGACGGCACGGGCCGTAGCGAGGTGGCTCGGGGCGCGGCGGTGGTGGCGCTGTGCTCGCGGACGAGCGGCTCCGCAGCGTGGCGGCCGACGCAAATAAGGCTTCCCGCGGCCGCGGGCGGAGCCGCCGAGGCTCCTTCCTTCCCCGCTCCCTCTCCCTCTGTTTTTTCTTTTCCTTTTCGGTTTGTCTCCCTCGAGCTCCCCTTTTTTTTTTTCGTTCTCTCCCTGTGTTTTCTTTCTCTAGTTTTTTTTTTTTTTTTTTTTTCTTAGTTTCTCCTCTTGCTCTCTCTCCGAGCTCCCTCCGCCTTCTTCTCCTCTGTTTTTCTTCGAACCCTCCCTCCTCTCTGCTAGGGTTTCATGCACGAGAGGAAGAGAGAAGGCGGCATGGGCCGGGCCAAGGCGAGATTTGGCCCGACCCCTTCCATGTCTCTTTTTTTCTATTTTTTTGTTGTTTTTTTGTTTTCTTTTTTATCTTTTGTTTGCTTTGTTGTTCTTTTTTTTTTGTTTTTTTTTTTTTGCTCTTTTTATTTATCATTTTTCTTAAACGACTAATTCCTAATTCTATAGACAATTAAATCCTAAATGAAAAATGGGAAAAATTAGGTGTCAACAGCTGCCCCTCTTTGAATGGGGGCTCGAAGAGATTGCATTCAAAGATAGAGGACACCTAAATTATTTTGACGATAGAAAGACCCTAGGTGCATAGGCACGTATCAGGTCGACGGAAATGACTCATAATTATGGAAATGCATCTTGTCAATAAGGTGAAGAAAGACTTCGGGCTGCAAAAGCCCACCGAGTCATAAAAAGTGAGGAAGACTCCAGGATACAAGGCTCTCCAGGTCATAAGAAGTGAGGAAGACTCCCGAGGATACAATGCTCTCCTGGTCATGAGAAGTGAGGGAAGACTCCAGGATACAAGGCTCTCCTGGTCATGAGAAGTGAGGAAGACTCCAAAGATACAAGGCTCTCCGGGTCATGAGAAATGAGGAAAGACTCCGGTGATACAAGGCTCTCCTCCGGTCATGAGAAGTGAGGAAGACTCCCGAGGATACAATGCTCTCCGGTCATAAGAAGTGAGGAAGACTCCGGATACAAGGCTCTCCGGGTCATGAGAAGGGTGGAAGACTCCGTGGATACAAGGCTCTCCTGGGTCATGAGAAGTGAGGAAGACTCCGGGATACAAGGCTCTCCTGGGTCATGAGAAGTGAGGAAGACTCCGGGATACAATGCTCTCCTCGGGTCATGAGAAGTGAGGAAGACTCCGAGGATACAAGGCTCTCCGGGTCATGAGAAATGAGGAAAGACTCCGGATACAAGGCTCTCCGGGTCATGAGAAATGAAGGAAAACTCCAGGGATACAAGGCTCTCCTGGTCATAAGAAGTGAGGAAGACTCCAGATACAAGGCTCTCCTAAGGTCATGAGAAGTGTGGAAGACTCAGATACAAGGCTCTCCTGGTCATGAGAAGTGAGGAAGACTCCCGAGGATACAAGGCTCTCCGGGTCATGAGAAGTGAGGAAGACTCCGGGATACAAGGCTCTCCGGGTCATGAGAAGTGAGGAAGACTCCGGGATACAATGCTCTCCGGTCATGAGAAGTGAGGAAGACTCCGGATACAAGGCTCTCCGGGTCATGAGAAGTGAGGAAGACTCCGGGATACAAGGCTCTCCTGGTCATGAGAAGTGAGGAAGACTCCGGGATACAAGGCTCTCCTGGGTCATGAGAAGTGAGGAAGACTCCGTGGATACAAGGCTCTCCGGGTCATAAGAAGGGTGGAAGACTCCAGGATACAAGGCTCCTCGGTCATGAGAAGTGAGGAAGACTCCAGATACAAGGCTCTCCTGGTCATGAGAAGTGAGGAAGACTCCGGGATACAAGGCTCCGGTCATGAGAAGTGAGGAAGACTCCAGGATACAAAGCTCTCCCGGGTAATAAGAAGTGAGGAAAACTCCAGGATACAAAGCTCTCCGGGTCATAAGAAGTGAAAAAGACTCCGGATACAAGGCTCTCCTGGTCATAAGAAGTGAGAAAGACTCCAGGATACAAGGCTCCCGGGTCATAAGAAATGAGGAAAACTCCGGATACAAAGCTCTCCCTGGTCATAAGAAGTGAGGAAGACTCCAGGATACAAAGCTCTCCGGGTCATGAGAAGTGAGGAATGACTGAGGTCTCATCGTGTAAAAGCGAGTTTTGATTGGGTATAATAGTCTCATCTTGTACGAACGGGTTTCGACTGAGAGGTAGGTTTCACCGTGTACGAATGGGTTTCGATCGAATGATAGTCTCACCGTGTACGAACGGGATTTCGATTAAGAGGCAGACAAGTATGGTTTACGATGAACCCACCAATCTTGGAAATGACATGGTTTAAGGTTAACCATAAACCTTTTGAGATGGCATGGTTTAAGGCTGACCATGAACCTTTGGTTTTTAGGGAAGCACTCGCTAACCCCTTAGAAAACTGCATGGCTTCACCGATGAATCCCTTTGTCAAACTCAACTTAAGCAAATGTCATTAGAGACGTCATCAAGAGATGTATTGGCAAATTGCAGCAATAGTTGAACAAAATAATCAAGCTAAGTCCGATCGCTTTAGAAAACATTCGATGTTCGTCAACCTCATGTGACGAAAATTGTCATCTTGCTCATGGATATATCATTAATCATCAAATTCTCTAGGATACAAGTTCTTATCGAACGGCTACGACTCGAGAAAATGTTCATTAAGCATGCCAAACTAAAGCTTCTTAGTCGAAAGGGTTTCTCACGCACTCTCAATAAAATGGCTACTTGATCCCATCCATTCATGTGGGAGATAATTGGTTGCTGAAGGTATCTCACATAACCTACATCGAAGGCTTCCAGAAACATTCGCAATGAGCACAATCTAATCAATCAAAAGGGTCTTTTGAAAGGACCGCAATATAGGCTCGGTTAAGGCTTACACAAAGAAATTATTGCTTTGAGGCCAATAAAGGAACATTTGTCACTATCTTCAACAGCTTTACAAGTTGAGAGCTTGGAAGATGAGACAAGACAGAATTACTTCCACTCCTTCAAGCAGTAGCTTTTTGGTGGCATTCTCATTTTCACTCAAACCATCCCAATCAGAAGAGACTTCGGAAGAGGGTTGTAATGTTGGCTTAGGAGAGGCTTGAAAGGCTTAAAATTTTCAAGAGGGTTTTTAAGAGTTGGTGATCATCATGACATCATGACCAGGTCACTTGACCTTTCGAAATCATTTGGCTTTTGAAATACAACGCATCTCGAAAGTCCCTTAACTAATCTTTTATGCATGGGAGCTTTGTTCTTTCTCTAATGTCCTTTGCTCTTGTGATGATTTTTTTTTGCACAAGCACTTGACCTTATTAACTTTTTTTCCACATAAGATGCAACTTTTGGCTTCTTTTTTTTTTTTTTAACGGGCATTAGCCTTGCTTTTACCAGGCACACTGCTTTTTCATGCCCCTAGTTTGTAGAACTTTTGCTCTTTGAACTCTCGAGCTCTTATGACTTTCGAGATGCTTTTCACATTTTCTCGTGACTCTCAATTGTATTTGGTCAATTCTCATGCCTTGCCCCAATGAAGGGAGATGATCACCGCTCGGGGTTTAGAAATGAATAATCATGCACAAATTGGTTAAAGCAATGGATATCAGTGTTTGGGTAGAGAATGAAATGCTCTTCTTCACTTTGGGATAAGTCGAGATCTAGTGAGAATTCATTTGAAGCTATCACCAGAAGATTGATGCAAGTGAAAGTAATAGAATCTTTCTCAACCTTTCGCTTTACAACACGACCATAACCTCCTATGTTGCCCTAATGTAGGGTCATTCTCAATAGGGGTACTTTGAAGGATCATCTTTATTCGGCTCAAAAGGGTAACAAGATGTCAGCTTGGTACTTGGGATTGATGAATGAAACGCTTTTGTCATTTCGATCTTTGTGCTCAACGCGAATGAATCTTTCGTCCTAAGAGAATATCGCTTTTCACTCAACTCTCAAAAGTGTTTAAAGGACGTGTTTGGAAATGGGCTTGCCTTTCTTCATCTTAAGCACTTCTTGTTTGGCATGGTTAACGTTTTCATCTCACTCTGTCGAGATCATCTGAATAGATCAATCTCCATAGGGAAATTTGATTCAAAATGAATAATTCACAAAATGAGAAAACAATTTTGGGATAAAAAGGATGCTCAAAAGGTTTGTAATTTTTTTCTCAATTATTCATTTCATTTTTTTTTTTTTGTCTCTAGGATAGCGCAAAAGGTTCTTTTGTAATGGAAATTCTCCATTTTTTTCTCCTTTTTTTATGAAAAGAAAAAAAATAAAAAAGAAAATTATTGAGAAGAAGGGTACTTACCTGCGGCATAGTGACCCGTAACCCTGTAAAGAATGTGAAAGAATATGTTAGTGCAAAAATATTTAGGGAATGAAATGTTGGAAACGATACATTATTACGCTTCATTCGCTTTCATCTTTTTGAGCACTAACATATCTTGGATTCACATTCGTGGATATTTGGTAACTCGACAATACCACTCCCTTGCATTCGCCTTTAAGTGCTTGATGTCTTCCCGATTCCTTGGTGGAAGGCGCTGCTTCTATGGTCAAGGTGCAACTTTTATATATCACCCTGTAAGAAGGAGAGATGAAACAAGTTATCTCCATTCTTAGTTAGGTTCAAATGAGGAACGATACATCCTTTTTGATGAATTTGGCAATGTTGTTCCAGCACACTTCATTGATGGATGAATGAGAGATTTTTCTTTAAATCAAACGTTGTTCTTCCACTCTTTATATGACAAACCTATGTTCCGTTCGAGTCTGTCCTGTACCAAAGAAAATGATATGTTAGTTTTTTATACCGAAGAGAAATCAAGTTTAGGAACGAGTTACATCCTTTACAAAGTCGAGTGATCAACATCCCAATGTATCTCTCATGGAGGAAGGAATAATATTGCGCATCCGTTTCATTTGAATCATTCTTTGGTTAGGATGAACATGACTTAATAATGCTCCATCGCATTTGTTGAAACATTACAAAACTTGGTACTCTTGATGTCTCCTTGACAATGAAAAGAAAATCAAGTCAGAAACGGTATCGAAAATGAATAATTGAAATCGATACAATTTACTTTTCCTTTGAATTTGCCCTTTTGGATATTTGACAACTCCTTTCAATTGTCTCATCATGTGAAAGTGAACGAGATCGATGGGTTATTTTGGCATCTAAGGCATTTGCGAATAACAAAACTTCTCAGAATGGAATTCAACTTCGTTCCGCCTCTATGGAAAATTGGTGCCGACGAAACCTCAACGCATGCTTGCTCTGCGAGTTCGATGAGCCCAGGAAAACGACTACGTGAAGAGAGGGCATTAAGCAACGTTTTCTTGAAATTCATTTTGGAAGGTAAACGTATAGGTTCACTTAAAATACTTTTGAATTTGCTCTCTTTTTTTGTTTTGTTTTTTTTTAAATGATGATTTTCATGAAATTGAATTCCATCATTAAAAATTTGAGTTGCACGATTTACAAAAGCAACAATCGGATTCGCAATCAAAACTCAAAAAGAAAAACACGGTTCTTAAACAAGAATAAAGACAATAATAAAATACAAGAAACTCTTGTATAAGTAATGGTAAAAATCAACTCTTGTCCAAATTCTAAAATTCACTTCTTTATGCGGTCCAACACAAGAATGTCAAGGAGCATCACGCATAACCTGCAAATAGACAAAAGTCAGTACATGAATGAAAGAAAATGATATCTCAATGAGGTAACTTCTTACAATAAAATCAAGGCAACGATACATGCCCCATAATTCTTATTACGGGGTTTTAGTATTTTGCTAAGATTTTATCATAAGAGAAGACATCATTAAAATAATCAATCCACGGCCATCAATCGAATGTCCACTTTTATTCCAAAAAATTCGTATCCAAAAGTGTCATTAATTTTTATTTTTATTTTTATTTTTTGAAGATATTGATTTTCTAATTTTACTCTTACAAAAATTAAGGTAACCTCTACTTTGAGAAATTTGTACACAAAATGATTTGCATTTTAGTCCCAAATGTGAGAATAAGAGAATTTGATAACTAAAAAAAAAAATGCAATTTCAATTTTTGTGCCTCAATATAAAATCATACCTCGAAACTTTTTTTTTTTAAAAAATGATTTCGAGCCCATAACTGGAAATTTAAACAAAACCATGTGTTCAAAAGGGCCGAATCAAAGTGTTTAGAACTTGCATTCAAAATGCTCACTTGTCAAAAGTGATTGTCAATTTGTCAATCATAAGCTTGCATCACCGAGGGCATTCGATTGATTTCCGCAAATTTCAAGATGAAAAAGCAATACAAAATGAGCAAATAAAAAAAGAAATGATACTTACAATGGGTGTCGACCTTTGTCTCATGCTTTTTTTTTTTTTTCAATCACATAGACATGCACATGGAATGTGGTTCGATTTCTACTCTATACGGCCCAAAATGGAGCCATGGGATCATAGGACTGAACCAACATGCTCGTGGCTAGGTCGTGTTACCCATGACTCCGGCTTCGTCAAAGGACCGACCCGTGTCGCATGCTCGCAGACCAGGGTGGGGACCTCTAACATCAAGAAAGAAATTTCGGGGTTGAGATGGGCGACTCGTACTACATGCTTGTAGTCGGAGTGGTATCCACCTCAACACCATCCTAAGTAATCCTATGCGGCCAAGGTCCGGCGGCGGGTAGTGTGTGCTATGGTGTAGTGCAATGCAGAAAATGCAGGCATGACAATTTATAGGCAATCAACACTTCATACATAAAAAATAAACCATACATTCCTACGTCTTCCTGCAAGACAAAGGTGAGCAAATACTTCCCCTTATACCTCCCATCCTACAAAAACATTTAACACCTTTAATGTTAGAGACATACCGAATCCTCGCTGCCAAACAAAAATATTTTTGAACAAGATTAATTTTGGCCTAAGTCCTCTAAGGTTCGAAACCGCCCTCCCAGAGTCGCCAAGTCTGCCGCGACTCACCCTCGGGAGGGAACAGGTTTAGGGGTATTGCCTAAAAGACGGGCCTAAGGCCCATGATTGGGCGCGGACTCTCCCAAGCCCATACCCCGCGTGACGTTGGGATATTTTTCATGAATTTTGCACAAAAGGAGTCGCCACTAGCCTATTGGGGTCAGCTAGAAACCAAGTGAGGCATGGGAGCGTGCCTCGCTTCCTACGTGACCAGAGATCCTAGGTTCAGGGACTTGATTACACTAATTAACTAATTAGTGCCCTTTCGGTACCTAATCTTGTTCATTTTAAAAGAAATGATTTTTGTCAAACAGTCTGGATTAATTTTATACATATCCACTAACATGTGAGGTGATCATACGGGTGCGCCATCATTAAAGTAACAATCATAGCTATCAAGATTATAATAGCAGTAAAATTAAACACATGTAACTAAACAAGTGCAAATATAGTAAACATGTAAATTAAAAATGCAATATAATTAATATGTGGGAAAATAAAGGCCTAATTACACTATAAAGGCAATATATGGCCGGTCCTAATCAAACCCCATCATTTTTGAATTTTCGAAATTTTTAATTTTTTTAAATTTTTTAAAGAAAAATAACTAATTTCTAATTTTTAAATATTTTTGGATTTTCGAAATTGTTTTAAATTGTTTTTATTTTTTTAAAAAGAAAAATAACTAATTTCTAATTTTTAAATATTTTTTGGATTTTCGAAATTGTTTTAATTAATTTTTTATTTTTTTTTTAATTTTTAAATTTTCGATTTTTTAAAGAAAATATTTTTTTTTTTTAATTTTTAATTAAATTTTTTATTTTAAAATGTGAACCGGGTCGGGTTCGATTTGACCCGACCCGGTTGGCTCGGGATCGTCCGGCCTCCGACCGACCCGGTTTGGCCCAATCGGCATGACAAGAAGCCCGAGTGGGCCCAAAATTCTTTTTTTGGATATTTTAACCGGGGCCCAAAGAAAGTCAAAAAGGCCCACCTATTTCCTAAGCCTACATGAGACCAGCCCACAAGCCCACAAGCCCACATGCAAAAATAAACCAAGCCCGACCCAAGTATGCCCACCTAATACGCCAAATACCCTACCCGGTTGACCGGACCCGGCCCGGCTTGCGCGACCCGGTTTGTGGCCGAAACCCTAGGGTTTCTTCGCGGCGAGGAGCGGTGGCCAGCACGAGCTGCTAGTGTCGAGCAGAGACGGCGGCAACGGCGGTGGCGTCGCGGGCGGGCAGGGCGGGCAAGATCGTTGATCGCGCGGTCGGGGGGTCGCGAAGCTCGGGCCGCAGCGAGTCGGGCGCAGCAGTGGTGGCGCGGTGCTTGCGGACGAGCGGCTCCGCCGCGAGGCGGCCGGGCACGGCGAATGCTTCGAGCGGCCGCGGGGCGGAGCCGCCTCTCTCTCTCTCTCTCTCTCTCTGTTCGGGTTGCTCTTCCGCCGAGCTCTCTCTCGAGCTCCGATTGCTGGGCGCGATGGTCGTCGCGGCTGCGGGTGCCGCAGCATCACGGCTTCGAGCGGCTAGTGGTCACCGCGGCGTCGGCCGACGGAGCCGGTTGCAGCAGGTTGCTGCGGCGGCGTTGGATTGTAGGTGGAGGCGGGCGAGCGACGGCACGGGCCGTAGCGAGGTGGCTCGGGGCGCGGCGGTGGTGGCGCTGTGCTCGCGGACGAGCGGCTCCGCAGCGTGGTGGCCGACGCAGCGAAGGCTTCCCGCGGCCGCGGGGCGGAGCCGCCGAGGCTCCTTCCTTCCTACTCCCTCTCCCTCTGTTTTTTTCTTTTCCTTTCTGGTTTGTCTCCCTCGAGCTCCCCTTTTTTTTTTCGTTCTCTCCCCTGTGTTTTCTTTCTCTAGTTTTTTCTTAGTTTCTCCTCTTGCTCTCTCTGCCGAGCTCCCTCCGCCTTCTTCTCCTCTGTTTTTCTTCGAACCCTCCCTCCTCTGCTAGGGTTTCATGCACGAGAGGAAGAGAGAAGGCGGCATGGGCCGGGCCAAGGCGAGATTCGGCCCGGCCCCTTCCATGTCTCTTTTTTTTTCTATTTTTTTTGTTGTTTTTTTGTTTTCTTTTTATCTTTTGTTTGCTTTGTTGTTCTTTTTTTTTTTTTTGCTCTTTTTATTTATCATTTTTCTTAAACGACTAATTCCTAATTCTGTAGACAATTAAATCCTAAATGAAAAATGGGAAAAATTAGGTGTCAACATAGGTTTAATTGAGCGATATAAGACTTGATTAATGGCTCAAGGGTTTCTCCAGACCATGAAGTAGATTATGATGAGACTTTCAAATGACATGAATGAGTTGTGGAAACTCTAAGATGGATGGGGAAGATGCTTTCCCACATGGAGAGTTAGATTATGAGTAACATTTAGGAAAAAAAAGAAAGAAGATTTGTTAGTACTAAACTTGATTTTCGAAGGATGTTATATCCTTTTCAATAAAAAAAAAAAATATCTCTAATCGTGTTTGGTGGCCCCTCATTATTTTGTGGCGGGTTAGAATTTGAAAAGGAAAAAAAAATAAAAAAAACAAACAAACAAACAAAGAATGTTTTTGTCTCTTCTTATTTCCGCTCAGAGCTAACAATCCTAGAACTTTTGACGACTCCAATGTCGTGGCGTGGACTGTGAATGTTAGTTAGCAAGATAGATTCATCGATCTAAATCTGCGGTCCCATCAGATGCGACAGGCACAGCTCGGGATTTACCCGGGTTTGGCAAAAGGCGAAGGTTTGAAGGGGGACAGACTTACCGATCTCGTACAACAGTCCAGAGAGAGCAGAGCAACCGGGGCCGCCGGTGAGCCACAGCACCAAAGGGTCATTCTTTTGGACTCCTTTCCGACTTGACGAAGTAATAGAACAGTTGAACATCTTCCGTCTCCCCCACTCCGATGTACCTAAAACAAAAAGGAAAAGGATCGGCAACCACATGCAAAGATTCAAACACACATGATCTCCACGTCCTGGTTGGAACATCGACCCATTGTGTTGACTAATCTTACAACTGCACTTAGAGAGAGAGAGAGAGAGAGAGAGAGAGAGAGAGTTTCACTGACCCGGTTTCGAGATGAAAAGGGAGGTCACCGGGCAATCCGGGAAGAGACTTCACCACTGTTTGGGAGAGTCCAGATTGGAAGAGAAGACAGAGAGCAAGACCATGAAGCGCCCACAACTTCATACTTCTGGAGAATGGAGAGAGATTTCATTCACCCTCCTTTTGTGACTCGTGGAAAGATTATGCTCATCATGCAAGTCCATCATATATAATGAAGACTCTAATCTGGGCCATGTGTATAGTTATTAGTATCTAATTGGCTCAGGTCCAATAAAATATTGGGAAAATGTTTAATTAGTACCTAATATTAAAATATTCAAATATCAAACCACGTCTTCATCTAGCATCTTAAGTTTTTAGCGTAGGAGCAGTTAACTTGATCTCATAACAATTTTTCATCAAACAACTCAACATTTTAAAACAGTTGGTTGTTGTCTCATTGAAAATCTTTTACCTGACTGAGGTTGATCCTATAAACTATAGAGGAAGTATCGGGCAGGCTCGGCCTCCAGATGATACCATAGACGGAGACGATTGATATCTTGAAAATGCGCGGGAACTCGTACTTTGCAGTGGGATCCAGGTGGCTTGGCTCATCTACCTCTTAATGGACTCATGTCAAATGGAGACGAGATTTGTCCATTTAAAATGGATCGCGTCATTTGACGATGACCGAGATTTGTCCAAGAATTTTGGTCAGTCGAGTTAGAAAGTGCATGTTGCATCGGTGCCTTCAATTATTTTCCGAGTACGAGTTTGTGGATTAGAGGATCGATCACATGTTTAGATGCAAAACGGGGAGGGGCTCATCGCCCCATTATCACCGTTGAAAGGGAGGTACACCAAACCAAGTTTGAACGAGGGAAAATGAGGACTGGAGCTTCGACATTAGCTCCAGAAAACGACATTAAAGTAGCAAACAAAGCAGCACCGGATATTAGGTAGTTGTTTTAACTTTTGAGCTAAATAGGACAACCGTGTCTTTCTAATATCCTCATCCATTTTTTGGTACAATGCCGTATATTAATCTAAGGTTAGAGATGCAACGTTAGAACACAAGTTAATTTATCCCAGAGCATTTGCATCCCCTTGCAATCGTTGGCCTAAAATGTACTATCGTTGAATCATACAGGGTGCGTTTCCTTCCATCTTTCAATGACTGAGGAGGTGCATATGGGAATGCTCCCAAGTACATAATGTGGATCATGTCAACTGTAAGTGCCCCGGGGCCCATATCAAACTTACTCCACATGGAATGGTTCGACTTTCGAGACATTGATCGCACATGATATGAGACAAGTCGGTGCATTGAAAAATGTAAAGTATGCTTAATTGTTTACTGATCAAGTGCGGTATTACCACTATCGTTAACAACATTCATGCGAGAAAAACATTTCTCGAGTTGTCACAAGCTTAAATGCTGGAGGAGCTACAACTGCAAATTAAATGTAGTAATAGTCGAACCACCGATTGATCATCGCAAAAATTCTCTGGGCTTGTATTCAGGAGCTGTGTGCCCCCCTCCCTGCACAAAGGAGTTCATACCACTCTTAAAATGTACAACTCACGAGTGCTAATAATACAATTGGAAAGAAATTCGCATATGAAAATGGGAAAAAGAGAAGAGAAAAGAGTTTGTAAAAGAGAAATTTTTGGATATGAATCTCCTTACCTTGACGGTTGCGTATGTTAGAAGGGATGGTAAGTAAGAATATAGCGTAGCATACCTACAAGAAAGAGGCCAAAATAAGCACAAACATTTGAGAGACTTATACTTTCATTGATTATCGAAAAGGTAGGAACCTCATTCGATAAAATCGGCATAAATACGAGGGTGTCAAGACAATTTGTCAGAGATTGAAATACATAATAACTAGAAGGATGTTCTTGAAACCAAACCCGGCAACTTGTCCATCGACGAACCACGGATGCCAATCTTGATAAATCGTCAAATTCAATGTATCAATCCAGGCTTGAGTTCCCACATACGGGATGACCATGTCATGATCACCACTACATGTTAAGAAAGTAAATTAAGTGAAGTAGCTTGACTATGAGCCATAAATCATATTGCAAAGAGGTGCTTAATTACCTATAAATAAGCGCCCGTACTCCCCTTTTTATGAGCTCTTTGTGTATGTCTATGACTTCTTTGACAGTGTGTGTGTAAGATAAAGTCTCATTGCACCTTACCCACTTCTCAATTGTCCCTTGGTTTATAATTGAACGCGTCATAAAACATAGTAAGAATATATAAATATACCCAAAAAAATTATACCCCATGACACGTGTACCCTAATTTTTTTTTGTGACATTTTAAACTCCAAACTTGTATTTGTGTGATACATTTACTCAAACTTTCTTTCTACGACACAAAAAATCATAAACTTGTATTTATATGATACACTTAAACCAAACTTGTATCATTGTGAGACTTATTCTTTATCATAATTTTGTTAAAAAACTTATATGACTACCTACATGAACGACATATAGCAAACGACGCTGATGTGGCGCTCATAACAAAAATATGTCAACATATTGTATGTTTTGCTTTTCTCATTTTCTTTTAAACTTCCTCTTTCATTTTCTTCCTTAGTTTGGTGATAGTGAGGATGGTGGCAATGACAATGGTAAGGACAGTGACAACAGCGGTGAAGACAAAGGAGGCAAGCAAAATAAGGAAAAAAAAAATCTTAACATATGATAAATGTATAGCTAAGTATAAGTTTTAGATTTTTAGTGTCATAAAAAATAAGTTTGGGATACATGTGTCATATGAATATAACTATGACTGTTTTGTCAAAAAAAATAATAATTGGAGTTAATGTATCACATAAGTACATGTTTTGATTACATATGTCTTTTGATATCATAAAAAAAGAAGATTGAAGTAGATAGGTCATTGTAGATATAGTTTAGAGTTTTCCGTGACTTTTACCTTATAAAAAAGCAAAATGATTAAAAAGAGACTTTACGTAATTAATATTACCAATTACGTACCTCTTGGATATGAACAGCATCTTGAACCATTTTATCGCTAGCCCAAGCATAGGAGTACAAATAGTTATAACTCTACAGGGAAAAAGAAAGATCTAATTAATGAAGTCCATGTTTGTTTTCGCTAAGCCAAAAAAAAATCCTTTTATTTTCTTATCAAAATTTAAAATATTATTTTAACTTTTAAAAAATTATGACAAAATTGTATGGAATTCAAGGTGTCATCATTTATACGTCGTGAAAGTTTCAAGTGTTTCGATTATAAAATAGTCGAAGTGCACACGCAATTAAAATTTGAATAAAGCAAGAGTTAAAAGTTAAAATTCCGTTCTGGAGCTGATTAGTATCTTTTACTGTAAAAAATGTGGTAAAAAGTTGAAAATTAAAATAAAAAAATTGTTACTGACCCGGCACCAAACCCGGGGAGATTCCAGCGAGGGAAAAAGGAGAACTCGACGGTCTTCATCTATTAAGCTGGAGTCCCACACGTCAGCCATCTTCGATTTCGGAGTCGCATACGCGCAATTGGGTTCCAATATGTTGGCCATATATAAGTTCTCCAGGCACTAAAATTAACAGAAGTCAAGATTCAACACATGAAATTTAGAAAAAGAAAATAATATTATTTTTTGGTAAGGTAAAAAAAAAAAGAAAATAATATTATTAAAAGACCAGAAACGGGAAAAAAGAAGAAAAAAACAAAAATAGATAGGAGAAAAGAAAACAGAATGAACGCTCACCCACCTCGGTCACAACTTTAAGGTCATTGACACAATCAACGTTATTTTTGTTGACGTTTATGTAGTCGCCATTGCAATCAGCGTTAGCCGACTGAAAATGCACGAAAAAAGCTGACATTAATTTTTGGGTCAGACTTATCAGAGAAAAATAAGCGACTAATGGGAAGAGAATCAATGTGGAAAAAAAAATTCCCGAAACACACATTTATAGCCTTTTATTTTCTCGCTTTTTTATTCGAAATTAACAATACACATTATGCATGTAATGTTGGAAGTTTGTTTGTAAAAACAAATTAAGTGCATTTTCCTTATCCCACATAGGAAAAGTGGGAGGAAGCGGGCAATTAATAAGTGTGGAGTTTCCTTTATTTACCTGAAGAAATAATTGGGTGAGGCTAGATCTCACCATACCTGCGTGCGGGTGCGTGAATAATGTCGTGATTTTGGAGCACTTAGCGGTTTAGTTAGCACTAACCCCTTTGTTATTTTATTTTTTGCAATTTTTCACAAAGAGTTGCCTGTGTTTTAAAAGTGTTTTATATGTATACATTTCAGTTTTCAAAAAAACGTGAGTGATCATTTTTTATATTTTCGAGCATTCTTTCTGAAAACTACAACCATCCTTTTAGTTGTTTCTTAAAAAGACTCTAGAGAAATACTAGAATTGCTATTTAGTATTCTCATTTTGAGACTTTGTTATATCCTGGAGGATATTTGTCAATGACCATTAGCAACGTTGTGGGGCAAATAAATCCTTAAAGAAAGTGATATCACGTTACAAAGTCCGACTTGAATACTCTAAAAATCCATTTTCATTGTTCTACCAAATTCGAAGTCATATTTTCCTAACACGTAATACATTTGATATACATTTGAATTAATATTTTTCACAAACTGTGCGATGAAGAAGACCGTGAACTTTTTTTCACATGATACACTATGGGCGCGATAAAAGCCGTTACCTCATATAGCTGTTCAGATATAAGAGCCTTCAAATGAGCAAATGAGACTCTTGAGTTGTAGTCATTGTGCACATTTGTAAGAGGGTTGCCAAGCACGTAGCCCTGAATCAAATTCGGTCGATGAGTCTCATTAATTTGAAAAGAAAATGCAGACTTAGGAACGGTGCATAAATGTGATGACAGTGATAATTACCTCAAGATTCATTCTAGGCTTCAAACCTGCTTTGTTTGCTGGCAGAAATCATGATGATGGACCAAGATTAAAACATGCCAGCGAGTAATTGTGAAATAGTAATCTCTACCTAATTCCAATTATGGTGGTGAGAGGATTGCAGGTGGGTAGGCAAGGTCACGATTTTTCTTTTCAAAAAAAAAAAAAAACAAATTGATTAGTAGGCATGTCGCTACCTAATTTTAATCGGTTATTCAATTTATTTTCTTGCAAAGTCACGTAAATAATAATCACTCTTAAACATAAGCCGTGTTTAAAAATCAAGAAATATAACCAGAAACAAAGAAATTAAAGAATAACTCCTTCGACATAATCTTGAATTTATTTTTTTAAACCCTAGTTCAGTGTCGGTAGTCGATAGACTATGTTGCATTGTTTTCTGGTTTTCCTTTCACATCTATAATGCATAACTTGAGAGATGAAGACTTAAAGGATTATTCCATTACGAAAATTACAGACCCCAAAAAAAAAAAAAAAAAACCTTTTGACCGAATTGTTAAGTGAATGTATGGCATTTGTCATAACTATGAGACAAAGCTTTATTTGATGTACATGGACACGCCAGTTTACATGTATTAATATAGATTAATGGAAAAATAACACATCAAGTGTCATAATTTTTATACGGTGCTTACTTAAGTGTTATAACTTCTTCTTTTTTTCGAGACACATAACTTATGTACATCACTTATTTGAGTACTATAAATCTTTTTTCTGATCAAATACAATATAACTTTTTAATCGATTACTTGAGTGCCATAATTACATTACTAAATTTAAACATCTATTATTATCAAGAAAATTGATAAGAAAAAGCTCCCTAAAACATACCTACATGGAATATTATATTCGAGTTGAAAATGAAAAATGTATGCATCATCCTCAATATTGAATCTTTGAGCAAATTCTCATAATTTTGTACCAGAAATCAAAGTAAAAAAAAATCACGATCAAGAAGAGATATCGGAAAAATAAAGTAAACAATGTGCAAATATAACTAACCTTTCTTTACTCCTTTGTGTATTTGACACTTGCAGATTACAAGAAGTAATTAAACTTTTGGAGAATGGAGAATAACTTCAGAAGAAGTACAACCATGAAAAAGAAATTTGAGAGAGTGGGGAAGAAGCGGCTTTCTTAGAGGTGGCACTGATAATATTGTCTTTTAGTTAAAATACGATTGTTAATAAGAGGAATTTCCTTACAATCTTAATGATTTTTTTTTAGGTTAATATTGTCTCTTCAAAATGGTAGAGGGTGTCTGCAACGATATTTGGAGCGGAAAAAGTGTGAGGGGCAATGATAATACGATCTTTCATATCTCACACGAGCACCTGTTAATTTCCTATCGTAATGTGTGAATGTTTTTTTTTTTTTTTTTGGTAAAGGTAAGTATAATATAGATTTTACCAAATGAATATACAAGGAGAGGAAGCCCGACACCAACAAAACAAACACTCAAAAGACAAAGGAGTCAAGAGAGTGTAGGGGTGCCATGGTACCACAAAAAAAAGAGGCAAACGGTCACTAGGAGGCAAAAACAACAACAAGAAGAGGAAGAACACAATCAATCAAAGATTGACGACGGCAATTCCCAACTTTGTTATGGCATGTCTAACTCGGTTTTTATTTTTTACTTTTCATTTAGTTTTGGGGTGCACGAACTTTGAGTTTTTTAATTACAAAATTTTCAGAATATGTACTGATGCGAAGAACCACATGTATAAATGCTTATTGATGAGCAAACAGAATGAAGAAAAAGAATAAATTAGCCATACCTTCAGCGACTTGCAGAGTGACCATGGGAACAATGATACCCGAGTAAGAATCCCCAGCAATGTAGAGTGGGTTGCTCAGAAACTCAGGATGGAGCTTAAGCCACTAAATCACAGCACAGGCAACATAGGCAAAAGATAAAAAGAAATTATGGATTTTAATTATCTAGAGGCTCTCATTTAAATGAAGATTCTTGTTTCGAGATAATTACCAAATCAGTCGTAAATTAATTATACACATGCCAATTAATCTCAAACTTTTAATTCTGCCAATATAATCCTAAATTTTTGTTCGAAGTTTCAATATGATCCTTTATGCCAATCATTGTCGGAAATTGCAAACAAGGCATCTAATAATCGTCAGCTGTCCAAGGTGGCACACTGACATGGACAACATTACTCGGAACGACATCTTACGTGGATCACTAGTTCAACTATTTAAGGTGGTAATTGGCCGAAATCACTACATTGGAATTTCACACAAATTTTTAAAGCTGTATTAGTAAAATTGAAAATTTTAGTACTGAATTGGCATCCATACAATAGATTTATGATTGAATCGGTTGTTTTCCCTTTTTCTTTGTATATACCTTCCTGAGAAATTCATAAGTTTTGGCGGCTGAAACGTTGTCATTTATGTTGTAGCTTTCCCAATTATTTGAGTAGGAGAATCCAGTTCCAACTGGTTGATCTAAGAATATAATATTTGCCACATGTGTGAATGCAAATTCGCCAATTTTTTTAGTAAAGCTAATCATAGCCCAAAAAGGAAAAAAAAAAAATCAATTCTTATTACCTTTGTCCATGAAAATGGATTCAATCTTAGAGTTGGTTTCCATCTGGTAGAATTTCCGTAGTCAATTGTAAATGGACCTGCATTCAATGTAATAAATATGCCACGTTTCACGTATTAGAATTCATAAATTCAAAATCTATCGACATGCACATTTCTTCAAAGAGCAATACCTAAACTGTATAGGCTGTAATCGGCTCCTTGCAAAATATGTACTATTATCGAGATAATTACATAATGTATTTCTCAGATACAACTTACCTTATTATGACTAAGGGCCAGTTTGAGAACCCTAGTTTGAGAACCCTATCTAAGTGTTCGAAAAATGAAATCATCACTTAATGGGATTAAACTGATTTGATGACCTTAAACAGAATTGACTTAAATGATCCAATTAAGTATAAATAAAAACACTTAATTTAGTAAGTAAAGGAGGGGTACTAAATTTGTTCAATAGAAAAATAATTGATGGTAATTAGAATTTTCCAAATATATTAATATGATCCGCCCTCCATTCCAAACAAAATCAAACTAAAGTTTAATCATGTGGACAACAATATCTTAGTTTATTAGAAAAAAAGACTGTATTTTCTTCTATCCATTTAAGTCCTAGGAAATGGCTGAGCTCAACTAGCTGAACAGATAGTTCCCCTTCAGCAGGTAATTTTCTCTATCATCATCATCAATGAAGATGAGGTCCCAAATCAACGGAAGAAGATGCACCGCTAGATCCATTGGAGAAGGCAAAATGACATAAATGGTCTCTAAAGTTTAGGCCAATGTGCAATGTGTTCCCTTAACTATTTATTTGTACAAATGTGATATCTAAACTTTAACTTAACGTGCAATATGAGCCCTAAACTTTTAATTTGTTTAATGTGGTCCATGAAATTTTGATGCATACTCAGTTTACTTCCTAAACTATATGAAGATATTCAGTGTTGTTCCTTAACTTGAATTAATGACATGATAGCATTAAAGGTCTTCATATAGTTCAGAGACTCAATTAAACTTGTATAAAAAATTCAGAGATCACATTAAAAAAAAAAAATTAATAGTTCAGGGACCACATTATACATTAAGGTAAAATTTAGAGATCACATTGAATAAATCAAAAGTTCATGGATCACATTTTTATTGGTTTAAAGTTTAAGGATCACATTGTAAGTTTAGGGACTACATTGAACAAATTAAAAGTTTAGCGATCATATTGTATATTAAATTAAAGTTCATGGACTATTTATATCATATTCTCATTGGAAAAAAGGACCTCGAAGCCAAGACCAACAAGCTTGTGAGAACAAGAGTAAATAGATAGACTCGCGAAGAAGAGAGGTGAAATCATTAGATAGAAGAAGTTTCTCTGGTAATCCCTAGCAGATCAATTCGAAAAAGGAAATCAAATCTATATCCACTAATGTCGAATTGAATGAGAACTATCCTCATACGGGGCATGATCTGGCCAAGGAAGAACGAAAGAAGGCAATTGAAGTAGAGAAGCAAGTCCTAAAGTAGGACAGGACGCGAGATTTGTATTGAAGCCAAGAGGCCTCGAACCCTTATCTTGTAAATGAGAGAAAAATTGTCCAAAAAGTTCTAAAATTATTACAATTTTACCAATTTAGTCCTAAAATTTTCAATTTTATCAATTGAGTCCTAAACCTTTTCACATTTTACCAATTGTGTTCATCCGGCTAATTTTGGCTAGAATTCGTTGACATCAACATTGGACATCTTAAGTGGTATGACTAGTGTTCACGCAAACCAAGTTTAAAAATTGTTAACTTTTTTCGAATTTTTTAATTATTATTTTATACTTTTAATTTCTTTTTTTCTTTCCTTTTTCTTTTTTTTTTTTTTTTTTTTCCCTCTATTAGTTGCCTAGCCTCCAGTGATAGCTAGCGAGGGCCGACCTAAGCTGAGGCTCACCTTTGCCAAATCGAATGAGGTCGAGCCTTCCCAAAGGCCAGAGAGGGTTGGCCTTGTCAAAGGCCAACGAGGGCATGGTTCAGCCTTGCCCAAAGCAAGTGAGGGGCGACCTCATAGGCCACAAGCAAGGCTTGCCTTCGTTAAATCTTATGAGGGCAAGCCTCGCCCTAGGCCAGTGAGGTTGTCCCTCGCTAGAACCTAGCGAGGGTGAGCTCATCGGTTGTAGCCTCTAGCAACATGCCAGAGTCTAGTGATCGGCAGAAGAAATAGAGGGGAAAAAAAGGAGAAATGAAAAAAGAAAAGTTTGAAAAAAATATTAACAAAATTTGTTCATGTTAGGGTCAGCGCCCACATCAGTGAATTTTGGCTAAAATTAGCCTGATAAACTGAATTGACAAAAAGTGAAAATGTTGAGGACTCAATTTGTAAAATTGAAATGTTTAGGACTGAATTAACAAAAGTGTAATAAGTTTAGGACTTTTTGGACACTTTTCCCTATAAATGACTTCACAAGATAAAGAATTTACCTAATTGGTTTGATTGAGCAATATAAGACTCGATGGATGGCTCAAGGATTTATTTAGACAATAGGCTAGACTATGATGAGATTCCAGTTTAATAGATAAAAATCATGATATGTGAGTGAGTTATGAAGCTCTGAGATGGATAGGAAGAATGCTTTCCTTCATGGTGATTTAGGTTGCAAGATTCACATAAAAGAGTTGCAAGTATTGTACTTGATTTTCAAGGAATAAAATGTCTTTCTCAATAACCGGGCTCATTGCCAAACTGCTGATTTTGTATACACTAAATAATCAATATGTGGTATCAAATTATTCCCGCATAAAAAATAAAAATAGAAGAACATTTTGCTCTCAGAGAACGATTTCGGTCTTTACTCGATCCCTGTCCCAAGTATCAGAAGATATAAAAGGGGACTTACCGATCTCGTACAACAGACCGGAGAGAGCGGAGCAACCGGGGCCGCCGGTCAGCCACAGCACCAAAGGGTCGTCTTCCGGGCTCCTCTCCGACTCGACGAAGTAATAAAACAGCTGAACATCTTCCAGCTCCCCGACTCCGATGTATCTGAAAACAGAAGGAAAAGAATCAGCAACGACATGCAAAGATCCAAACACACATGATCTGCGCATCCTGGTCGGAACACCAACCCGGCGTGTTGACTAATCTTACGACTGCATTTAGAGACAGCGAGAGACAGCGGGGGGGTTTCACCGACCCGGTTTCGAGATAGAAAGGGAGGTCGCCGGGCAATCCGGGAAGAGACTTGACCACCGTCTGGGGGAGTCCATGTCGGAAGAGAAGACAAAGAGCAAGACAACGAAGCGCCCACGACTTCATACTTTCTGGAGAATGAAGGGAGATTTCCTTAGGTGCTAGTGGAGCTGCCTTTCCATTCACGCTCCTTCCGCGACTCTTTGCGACGATTTCGCTCATCATGCATGGCCATCATATATAAGTCGAAGACTCCGGTCTGCACCATGCGAATGGTGACCACGGGATGAAGCAGGAATCCGAATTCAGCATTCCGCAGAAAGTCGTGCTTTGCGGCGGGCATGTGACGTGCGATATTACAACGTTGACTTGGCTCGGGCGCCACTTAATGGACTCATGTCATGTCGAGACGAGATTCGTCCATTTAAAATTGCATTTCGCACCGTGAATGAGCTAGAACGTGCCGGCTACGTCGGTGCGTTCTCAGGATTGAAGCTTTGACATTAGCTCCCGAAAAGGAAATTAAGCCAAACAAGACAACTTCGCGCTTCCACTGATCTACATTAATTATTTGGTACAATGCTGTGCGTTTATCCTAGATTAGAAAGAGAACTTTTGGACCATATATTAGGTGCTCCCAAAGCATTTGCTCCCTGCAAGCCTCGGTGTATCCCGATCCGTCGCCCAATGATTGATGAGGTGCATGCGGGAGCGGTGCTTTCCCTATTCCGTATTATGGATCATCTTGACAAGAAGCATTGTCGGCTCCTGTCAAACATATTCCAAATGGAATACTTCGACTTTCAAAGCATTCATTGCACATAATACGAGATATGTCGGTACATTGGAGAATTTTGAAGTACACTTATTCAGTTACTCGTCAAGTGCCGTTTTACCACTCATAAACAAAGTTTATGCAATAAAAACACATTAAGGGTTAAAAAATTAAATCCCTGAGCGGATACGGGATTTATAGAGATGAGAGAAGGTTATTTATTTGAACATCGACGCGGGTTAGATACACCAAAACACAAATTCGAATTGCATGATATTCATGCAAATTAAGGACCTTTGGCTTTGGCAATGATAGCATTCATCTCGATCTCCACCAGATTAGAGGTAATAATAAGCAAACCACCTATCAATCATGGCAAAACATTCTTTGGGCTTGTACTCTGGAGCTGTGTGTCCTCCTCCCTGCGCAAAACGAGTGGACAGTTTAATGATGTTCTCACAAATAATTAGCAACTTTGAAACTGTGAAAACTATGATCCTTAAAACAAATATTAAAAAAAGGAGGTGATTGCGCTTGCCTTGACGGTTGCATATGTAAGATAGGCTTCTCCGTTAGAGTATACTGTAGTGTATCTAATAAAAAGCCCAATGCAAACGTAGACATCATATATTAAGAGTGATTCTTTTCATCAACCTATGAAACAAAATGTAAAGACTAAGAAAAGGGTTATTATTGAAACCGACCCTGCAACTTGTCCATCGACGAACCATGCTTGCCAATCTTCAGATACTGTTAAATTCAAAGTCTCAATCCATGCGAGTGTTCCCACATACGGGATGGTCAGGTCATGGTCACCACTACATTTCGAGAAAGTTTAAGTAAATTGGGTAATAGCCAAGAAGAAGAAGAAGAAGAAGAAGAAGAAGAAGAAGAAAAAGAAAACATTTCTTATACTTACCCGGCACCAGACCACAGGAAGCTGCGGTGAGGCAAGAAATGTAGGGTCTCGATTGAGTAAGCTCGGGTCCCACGTACCATCCACCGTCGATTTTGGAGTCGAATATAAGCAATTTGGTTCTAATATGTTTGCTATGTCTAATTTCTCCAGGCACTAAAGTCAATTTAAATAAAAGCAAAGGTTTAATACGCGAAATTCTCAACAGGAAATTATATGATCCATATTTAAAAATAAATAAATAAATTGAATGCCCACTAACCATAGTCACGATTTTGAGGTCATCGACGCAAGCAGCATTGCTTTCATTCACGTTTATGAAATCGCCATTACAATTTTTGTCCGCCGACTGAAATTCAGAGAAACCAATTTTCGGGAAGAGCCAATGAGAATTCCGAACATTCTTTGACTATTTCCTTTGCTTTTTACTACGATTTGGCATAGCTTCTAAAAACCAATCATTTGACAAAACATATCGAAAAAATAATAATAATACCATAGATATGTTGGAATTGTTACCTTGTACAACTCTTCAGATATAAGAGCCTTCAAATAAGCAAATCGGACCCTTGAATTCTCGTCACTTTGCGTATTTGTTACAGGGTTTCCAAGCAAGTACCCCTAAATCGAGTTCGACCGATAAATGCTGGCATTTTCGATGGAAAAATGGATATAAGAAACATGGTATTTAGTATGGTTGATGATATTTACCTTCAGATTCATTATTGGCTCAAGGCCCGCTTCAATTCCTGCAACAAGTTATAATATTCGACTACAGTCATAGATTGTTGTTTTCCAGGAAACAAAAATTTATAAGGTTTGGTAAAGGAAGTTGTTCTTGTGATAATTAATTGGATGACAGCCGAGTTTTCATATTTGTTATACTTATATTCATGTGAACTTTATAAATTAACTTATATTTTTACATAGAATTGAACAAACCTAATCATTTTGTTATGTGAGCAAGAGAAGTTTTATTCTAGAAAAAATTGGAAGGATGGAAAAAATGAGATAAACTGGTTAATATTAAAGAAACAAACTATTCTCAAGCTGATTTCTTTGGTACCTCAATTTGATGTAGTAGACCAAATCCTAGTTTTTGTTTCCCTTTCACATCTTAATATGCATGGATTATTGAGAAGAGAATGATTCATGTGCACGTCCTATAGATTGACGTAGGGCTGATGATTCTCAACACGAATTTGTTAAAAGAAAAGGAATCCGAACCCATCTCGACTGAACAGTACTTAATTCTAAACTGAAGTCTTCGAAGCAGCAAGTTGATGTAGTCACTGATAGCTTATCAACTGTAGAGCTCATATCAAGCGAAAGTCTATCATAGAAGATTGCGAGCAATTTCTGGCCCGGCTAAGAGGAGTTTCAATATAAAAAAATAAAAAAAAAAAAACTTATGAACCCCATGAAGCAAACCAGACTGTGGATTAGATAGTTAAAACCCATCGAAGAAACCTACTCCCTGATAATTGGCTGTCTAAGCCCCCTCGCTCACTTTAAGTTTCATTATGATCTAATTCTAGACCAATTTATGCTTCCTCAGCAATTCAATAATGAAAGCTCTTTCCTTCGACCCAAAAAAAAAAAAATCTAAATTGACACAATTCGAGACATTTTTTTTCTCGTTTTTAATAAAGACATCACATACTCACGTTGAAATATTTCTGTAGTGACATGAATTTGTCAATACAAACACGAATTGTTAATCGTACATCAACGGCATTAATAAAAAGAAAAATCCTTGGTGAATGGTATTTAAATGAAGATAAATAAATGAATAAATAAGCATACCTTCAGCAACTTTCAGAGTGACAATCGGATTGATGAAGCCGCCATAAGAATCACCACCGATGTAGAGTGGGTTGCTCAGAAACTCAGGATGCAACGTGAGCCACTGAATCACACCTCAAGCGACAGAAAAATCAGAGTAAAATTAAACTAAATTATAATGTCTTGGGCCTAATATAGTTACAGTGAAATATATAAATATATATCTTGAAAATAGAAAATTTCTCAACTTTTTTTTCACTTTACCTTCCTAAGAAACTCATAAGTATCCGTGGCCGAAATATTGTCATTCACATTGTATTCACGTTGTAGCTTTCCCAATTATTCGCGTAAGAGAACCCAGCTCCGACAGGCTCATCTACGAATATGATGTTTGCAACCTGCAAATTTGCCAATTAAATGATCGGGGCGATGCAACCAAAGTCACAGCATGGGAAAGAATCAAATTATTGTTACCTTTGTCCATGAGTATTCATGCACTTTCAGAGTCGGTCTGCTCGGAGTTAAATTCTCGTAGTTGAACGTGAATGGACCTGAATGCAACCAGAAACTAAGTAACCTTTGTCCGAACTAAAGGTGAGCAACGGTTTTTGAAAATCAGACCGAATCAGCCATAGGAACCAGTTCAGTTCCTCATTCCCGAGTAAAACAAATCGGGAACTAATGGATCATGGTCATGTTTTAAACTTTTTATTATTATTTTTTTTAATTTATAGTTCATCTTCTATAGATGGTTGCTATTGACAAATGAGGATTTTTATTGTTGCATTCACTTTCATATTACTTAACTAAAAATGAAACAAAATAAAGGAAAGAAAAAATTGAAACAAAACAAAAAGAATTTCCAAATTCTTGGTATGAAATGCAGTAAATAAATTATTTCAGGAAAATATTTTCAATCACTAAAAAAAAAAAAAAAAAAAACCTTCTAAGGCAGGGAAAATGATTTCCTCATTTTGACAATGCTTTTCACTTCTTGGGTCGCACCATCTTTTCTCTCTTCTCTTCTCTCCCTATTGCCTCCGCCCCGCTTCTCAACTGGATCCACCATCTTCTTCCCTATGTTTCTCTCCGTCACGCCCCTCTACCCTCGCCTTCATTTTCTTTCATCTTCACTCGCCAGCGTCGGGTGAGCTCGACCTCGCCAAAGGCCAGCAATACTCGAGCTCAAGATGCCCTCAATCCTCACGAGGAAATCGCATTTCTCCTCCGACTCTCTCGTGATCTGCAGAATCCTGGACGGTGAATCCACGCACTCACCGACGCAGTCGCTGCAAGGGTGCGGTCACAAGAGGGAGGGCAAGGGCGGCTCCATGGCAAGGTCGGCCAAGTGGGTGCCGTGGGTGGAGTCACACTAGATTCGGATGGGGCGTTGGAGGGTAAGGTTGGTGACGAAGAAAAAAGAAAAAAAGAAAATTAAGAAATTCAATTTTTTTGGTAATTATTTCCAAGAAATCAAATCAAATTTTTCATATCAAACAGTGAAAATTTTTTTAGTTCATTTTTATGTTTCAGCCCAATGGAAAATATTTTTATTTTCCTAAAAATCAATTTTCTAGGAAATATTTTTCAGAAATGGAACTCAAGATTCATTTTCTTTGCCCCCATAACACTTAACATTACACGACATGTTAGTGTACGTTTAGACTTACCAATCTCGTAAAGAATTGCAGAGAGAGTGGAGCAACCGGGGCCTCCGGTGATCCAGAGCACCAGAGGATCATCTTTTGGACTCCTCTCCGACTTGACGAAGTAGTAGAACATCTGCACATCTTCCAAATCGCCCACCCCAACGTACCTAATCACCACCAAAAGCAAGCCAACAGTTAAAAACATGAAATCTCAGCAAGAAAAGATAAAGAGAAAAGATCTGTGTGTGTGAGAGAGAGAGTTGATGTTTCGCTGACCCAGTTTCAAGATAGAAAGGAAGTTCACCGGGAAATCCTGGGAGAGTCTTGATCACTGTCTGCGACAGTACAGAGCGAGACAGAAGACACAGAGCAAGGCCGAGAAACGCCAATGACCACTTCATGTCTTTCCGAATTTAGGAATATCTTTCCGTCAGTTCTAATGCTCAACGTACATGCCACCGATTTATAACAGACACAGTTCTCGTTGCGTGGCAAAACGCTTGGCTTGGTCTTAAATTAAGTGTTTGAATCGCCGCGTCTCGCGTGCCCTCAAAGTAGCATTAGTCGGTATTGCTCACCAACCCCGCGTGGTTGGAATCTTATCAGACGCACACAAAAATGGTGTTTAGCGAAAATGTACAGAGTCAAAAGGTTTGAACGCACCATATTATTATAAAATAATAATTACGAGGATTTTTTGAAATCAGTGTCTTTTTTATAGGGTGGGTAGTTCTAAACATGACCCGAGCACGGAAAAATTCGTTCAGAGATTGACACATTTCCTTACCCATTTTCAACGAGAAGTGCTCTTTCGGTCGCACCGGGACGGTTTGGTAATGGCGCGACAGATATGCAGAAAATAGTGGACGGGAATGTGGCAACGCGGCACGCATTTACTCAAGCGAGCGATTGGTTCTTGTGGGACATGCTTGTTATGAGAGAGTACGATGGCTGGTACAAGACGTTCTAATGCAAGGTATATGTCTACCCTCCGTGGAAAGTTAGGTATATCAACCAAAAAGTGAAGAATGAGGAGCAGGCTAGAAGCACTACGTGTTTCCTCTTTGTTTCTCGATTTGACTAAAGACTCCCTCCCCTCTTGAGTACTCGTACCTCATAATTATTAAAATATTTAAATAATAAATTAAGACTTTATCTAACAGTTTAAACTTTTAAAATAATTACCAATGATCCATACAATTTTAGAATAGTTGGTTGTGACCCCACAAGATCCCACATGGTATCATAATTAAAAGTCTTCAGTTCGAATCTTTCCAACCTCCATTTATCTTCCGAATCAAATTTTCACGCTTAGTACCAAGCAAAAAAAATTGGGTTAAGCATGAAGGGGAGTATTAAAATATAACTTTTATCTAATAGCTTAAACTTTTAGAAAAGTTGGTATTAATCCCACAAAATTTCATAATAATAAGGATTTTTTATAAGCTTTTCGGTGGGGTCAATCCTTAATGTGCGAATATTTAAAGACTAGTGCAAACAAAGACCACCTTTCAACATTAAAAGAAAAAAAAAAGTCAAACGACAGAAATCAAACAAACACCAATAGCGCTAGCACTTGCCTAAGAAGCATCGATACTCTTCAATAGACTTCATGTCGTGTCGGACACTTCAACATGTGTTCGACACTGTCGGACACTCTCCAACCCTTAGTCAACATATGTCGGAAAATCTGATACGTGGTCAATGTTTTCGATACTCTTCAACACTCGAGTCAGAATTTTGACATGTGAAATTCGGACACGCAATTCCTACAAGCGAGGTTAATTCTAAATGAATGATCAAAATATATTTATGTGAAAAGAATAAAAATCAATAATAAATATAACAAATTAAGAAAGAAGAAAAATCTAATATTTTATTCTCTTTTCTTTTGACTCTCATTTTTTGTGATACACAATTTATCCTCAACTTTTTCTTTTTTTCTTACGACACGCCCGACATGCAAGTCTATGATGTAAATTACTTTTTTTTTTTTTTCAAGTTTTATGGATTTATTGAAATAGAGTTAAATTTATCAAATTAAAACAATGAAAGATATTAATAAATGGTGATTAATATTTTAGTGTAAATTTATTATATAATTTTGTTTATTTATTTATTTGTGAATTTGAATCAAATTAATTTGATTAAAATAATTATAAAAATAATAATTTATTATTTATATATAAAACATACATATAATATACAACGTGTCTTAACATGTTGGAATTCTCTATTTTTTGAAAAACGACACGTCATTATTTTGTGTCGTGTTACATGTTACATATCGGTGTCGGTGCTACTTAGGCACCTGCATGAGCTGGAGATTATTGTGAATGCAAGATTGACATTACTGTACTATGGAGGAAAGTCAAGACATTAAGGGTGCTTTTGGTAACTTGTCCAATAGTAACTGATTCTATTTTTTTGTTTCTCGAAATAAATTTGGAACATAAATCTATTTGATAATTTTTTTGTTCTCAAGAACAAAAATCCGTATTTTTGTTCCCAAGAATAGATTTAGAATAAAATTAAGAAGTAGAAAAAAGTTACTTCTTTATTCCTAGGAATAATTTCATAATCAAATCCAAAACTAATTTATACGATTCATTCTTCAAAAAGACAAATAAGTCACTGATTATATTCATCATAATATCAATCTACAAAATAACACATCGAGTTACCGAGCCGTTATGGCATATCGTCCATCTACAAAATGTCCTATAGGGTCACCAAGCCGACATTGGATACCATCTGTCTACAAAATGACCTATAGGGTCACCGAGCCAGTATTGGATACCATCTATCTACAAAATGACCTATAGGGTCACCAAGTCGGTATTTCACATGATACTTCGAATGTATAATCGATTTGTCCCTTTTTATTCTTTTATGATAAAAGTACACGTGTGCGGGCACACGGTCGGCCTTAGCCAAAATATTAAGATTTTCTTTCCACAAATCCCACTCTTATCAATAGTCCACCAAAATTATTTTGGTGCTCTCAACCGACACCCAGTTATTTTCCAATTAATTATTCAGTTTAATTAATTGAGGAAAATAATCATATAATCACAATTAATTCATTTCAGCACAAAATAAAGCTCAATTAAATAAACGGATTGCACCACGACAATCCGCATAAAATTTCAATCGTCAGCTATTCCTGCCTAATTTTCGAAAAATAAATAAATAATTAAACTAATTTCGAAAATTAATAAATAAATACAATAAATCTAATTTAGAACCGAAATGCCTGATTAGAAGTCGATACGAGCCTAGAAAATTACCGAGACTTGCTCAATAAATAATAAGACTTGTCTACTTGCTATGTACACTAACCATTTGCCTAACATGCATACGAAAATCCTTAATTTAATTATTCTAATATAATCTAACTACCTAATTGCACTTAATTAAATCTAATCAATCCTTAGGCATAATTAGCAAACTAAGAAAGCATTAGTGAGTAAAACTCACTTGGTTAAAAGTGGAGACCGAATCACCGCGACGGTCACGCGACGGCGGCCAAAATCGGGCTTTCGATGACACCGGTGGACTTGGACCGGGCCTAGAACGAGCCCAACAAATCTCAGCCCAACTGAGATTTGTTCTTGCACTGGACCGGGCTCGCTCTTGGGCTTAGGCTTTTCTATTTTGAAAATGGGCTGACTTCGTTGGGCTTGAAGACTTCAATTGGGCCGAGGATGGGCTTCAATTTGCTAGACTTTTGGGCTTCAAATGGACCAATTTCGCTAGCTTGCTGGGCTACAGATCTGGGCCGACTTGTTGGGCTCGATGGGTTGCTGCAGTTGTGGGTTCGGTGGCCCAAAGGAGTTGCTTCACACGAGCTGGGCCATGACTTGAAGGCCGCTGGATCGAATGCTACTTGGTTTTGCTCGCCCAAACCGTGGGCTGACCAAGGAAACACGAACATGGAGAAGCAGCTACTGGCGGAGCTTCAACGATGCTGGAGCTGAGGGAAGACACATAGATGGAGAGAGACGGTCCAGGATAGAAGTTCTCTCGGTGGTCTTCAACGAGTGCTGGAGTTGGTTGCCGTGCTGGCAGCGTGAAGGAGAGTCAACGATCGAAGGCAGCAGGGGAAGTTTGACTCTTGGGAGACAAACGGTAGTGGAGATGGGCAGAGGAGGCGACGCGCGGCTACTGGTGGAGACTTCTTCGCTGCTGGCTTCGTGCGAGGAAACGGAATGGTGGACGAAGCAGAACCAAGGAGGGGTAGTCTTCAGTGAACTGCTCGATTTTTCTTCAACTGTGGCGTCGCATGAAATGGGGAGGATGGAGAAGAAACAATCCACGGCAACTAGAGGGAGAGGATGAGGGAGAGGTGGGGCCTTGACATGATAGTTTGCAAAAATATCATCCAAGATTCAATCTTGGCCATGTATAAACACTTGGCCTTCATTAGGCCATCAAAAAGTCCCTCATAACCTCTTGTTGACACCTCGTTTTTTATCTTTCAAATAAGTATTAAAAAAATCAAAAATCAATCAAAATCAAATAAAAAAAAAACAAATCAAAATCAAAAAATTTTAGCTTATTAATTTCTTTAAAAAAAAAAAAAAAAAGAGTTGTGAAAGTGCAGGTCGGGCCGGATCCGGCCTTGGCCCGACCCGGCCCCTTTTCCTTTTATTTTTTTTCTGCGTGGGCCTAAGCCCAACCCTCCCATTTACTTTTTCTTTTTCTTTTCTTCCCCTTCACACAGCCCAACCCTCTTATTCCCTCTGGCCCGGCCCACCTTGTTGTCTTCTCCCTCAGCCGCTTGCTGCACGGGGAACCAGCGAAGCAGAAAGCAGCTGTTCGCTTGGGTAAATGGCGAAGCCAAAAGCAGGGCAGGGGAGGCAGAGGAGACAACATCATCTCGCTGGTAGGTCGGCGGGTTGGGGGGAGCCGATTCGGACGCACGCGGAGCTGATTCGCGCGCACGCGAAGAGAAGCAGGGGGAGATCTGCACCAGAAAGAGGGAAAAACATGAGAAAAACAGAGGGAGATAGAGGGAGAACGGGGGAACCGAGCACAAGAAAATAGAGAAAAAAAAACGAGAAGAAAAAAACACAGGGGAGGAGGAGTCGTGGTGGCAGCCCTCGCCGCGCCACCGCTACCCCTTGCGACGCCTGCAGCCCGAAGTTGCGACGCCGCCATCGCCCTCCGAGCGTCAACCCATAGTACCCAACGCTGCATCTCCCGACACCAAGCGAGCAGAAGAGAACCGGAGGGAGAGGCACAAACAGAGAGCAGAGAGAGCAGAGCGAGCTCGGGCGGAAGAAGACTCGCCGTCGCTGTTCGTGCTGTTCTTGCCGTCACCACCCGCTCTGCCGCGCCGGAACGCTGACCCCGAGCCACTACTGCCCGCAATCCCATCCGTGCCATTGTCGCTGCCCAGGAGCCGTGACGCTGCTGCAACTTTAGCCTCAACCCGACGCCGTCCAAACCGAGCCGCCGCCCCCGCCCGACGCCATCCGAACCGGCACCGCCCCCCTACGCTCGTTGCCTTCGCCGACCGCGCGACTCAGTGACTCGCCGCGCTGCCCGCAACCGCGAGGACGCCGCGCCTCCGCCCCTACTCCGCCGCGCCTCCACTGCAAAATCCGCGAGCCTGCGCAAAGCTCGCCATCGCCCACCACGTCTCGCACCCCACCGCGTCGCGCGCCGTCCAAGTCCGTCGCCGTCGTCGGCGCCGCCAAGGGGCCGTAGGGCTTCGGCCATGAACCGGGTCGCACGGATCGGGCGCGGGTCGCGAAACAGTAGGTTTTCTTTTTTAAAACGATTTTGGGCTTGTTTTGGGTTGTTTTGAGCTTGGTTTGTTTTGCTTGTGGGCTTAGGGATTTAAGATATTGTGGGTTTAGGGAGTTGTGGGCTTCCTTTTTTAAAATAAAAGAGATTGGACTAGATTAGGCCCGCTGGTTGGGCCCAATCCGAACTGAAGAAAGGCCCGACCAAGGCTAGTCGGCCCGGTTCGCCGCCCCCATTTGGACCGGAAGCGTCCTGTGGGAGGCTTGAGATCGAACTGATCCGCGCGTGGGTCGGGTCGAACCGAACCCAACCCCTGTTCACCTTTAAAATAAAATTTAATTTCAAATTTTAAAAAATATTTTCTTTAAAAAAAAAATTAAAAAAATTAAAAATTTAAAAAATTTAAAAAAATTTAAAAAAATTAAAACAATTTCGAAAATCGAAAAAAATTTAAAAATTAGAAATTAGTTATTTTTCTTTAAAAAATTTAAAAAAATTTAAAAATTTCGAAAATCCAAAAATATTTAAAAATTAGAAATTAGTTATTATTATTTTTTAAAAAAAAAATTTAAAAAAAAATTTAAAAAATTAAAAATTTCGAAAATCCAAAAAGGATGGGGTTTGATTAGGACTTGCCATGTATTGCCATTTTAGCGTAATTAGACCTTTATGTGCTCGTATTTCGATTATGTTGCATGTTTAATTTGCATATTTAATTATGTTTGATTGCATGTGTTTAATTTTATGGCAAGTAGTATCTTGATAGTTATGATTATTACTTTAATGATTGCGCACCCGCATGATCACCTCATATATTAGTGCATAAGTATAAAATTAATCCAAACTGCCTGTCAAAAATTATTTTGTTAAAATGAACAAGATTAGGTACCGAAAGGGCACTAATTGGTTAATTAGTGTAATCAAGTCCCCAAACATAGATTCTCTGGTTGCGTAGGAAGTGAGGTATACTCCCATACCTCACTTGGTTTCTAGCCGACCCCAATAGGCTAGTGGCGACTCCTTTTGTGCAAAATTTCTTAAAAATATCCCAACGTCACGCGGGGTATGGGCTTGGGAGAGCCTGCGTCTAATTATGGGCTTTAGGCCTATCCTTTAGGCAATACTCCTAAACCTGCTCCCTCCCCCCGAGGGTAGGTCGCGACACCTCTCAAGTGGCCCATTCTTGCTAGAGTGAGGGGATGTTACGAATTTTTTTTACAAGAATTGGCTTTAATTGGCCACTTGATCCACATCAAATCCATCTCATTTGGCCTCCATAAAATCATTTGGTCATCCATTGACCATCTCGACCATTTTCCTCACTCGTGCATCCATTGACCATCTCGACCATTTTCCTCACTCATGCATCCATTATGCACCTCGAATTTGCAACCAAAAACAATCCTTGCCTTTTTCTACATAAAAACAACCCGACGATGACTTTTTTCCCAAAAAGTGTCGAGTGTCAGAAAAATCTTCACTCCTAGAATTTATTGTGACATGATAGGAACTTCAATTTCTGAAATCGGACTTGAATTCACAGCTAATTTCACTTGGCACGTTTTTAGCGTGACCTAAGATACTGGGTAACTTTCAGAAATTTTTAAGTGCAAATGACCCATGGTCGATTTTCTTCAAGCCATTTTGAGCCCACTCGAGTCATTGGTGACTGTCAATTGTCATGAAAATCTCGAGGATTTAATTACAGGCACAGGATACCAAAACAACAGTAAAATCAAATTAGTATTGGTCGATGAGAGTTTCCCAATTTAGTGGAGTCGCCCACAATTGGCTACACATCTCAGTCGAACAGATGTATCTCTGATCTCATATCGATTTTTAACTGTGTTGTAATGGCCTCTAAAGAAAAGCACGGTCAAGAAGCCGATTCTTTGTCGAATTCTCTAGTCTATTTGCCTTAAAGTCCTTAATAGTTTCCATGAATAATCTATTTATCTCGAGAGTGATCAGCTTTAAGAACAGCCTTATAGGCACATAATGAAATGCCCGATTAATTCTATAGAAAACAGATCTGAAAATTTGGATTGTCACAACTTTTTTCCTCTTATAAAAATTTCGTTCTCAAAATTTAAACCTTACACACTTTGATTAAAAAGGTGAGGGTACAATTCTCTCATCGACTCTTCGACTCAGTGGGTGTTGCCATACCACTTTGACCAACATAATGGTCTTTGTACGCATAACTTGCTATTTGCAATCGATAGTCTGAACCGGGCTTTCGACGTATGACACACAATCATCCATGTCAAATTCCTCGAAATTGAGTACGTGGGTTGGGTCAGGCTCGTACTTCCTTAATATCAACACGTGAAAGACGTCATGCACTTGCGCCAATCTTGGTGGCAACACAAGATGATAACGTTAGGTTCCCGATTCTTTCAAGAATCTCAAACGGACCTACTTACCTCGAACTCAGTTTGTCTTTCTTACCAAAGCGCGAAATTCTCCTTATTGGTGACACTTTCAGAAAAAACATGATCACCAACTTGGAATTCCAAAGATCTCCAACGCTTATCTACATAACTTTTCTGTCTACTCTACGTGGTTTCCAATCCGCTTCTAATCAATGCCACGGTATCCACTAATTGCTTAATTAACTTTGGGCCTGTTATCTTCCTTTCCCCAACTTCATCCCAACACACTGGTATTTTGCACGCTCTACCATACAATACTTCAAATTGAGTCATCTGAATACTTTGCTGATAACTGTTATTGTAGGCGAATTCCACTAGATGAAGCCGATCTTCCCAACTTCATTTGAAGTCTATTACATAAGCTCTCAACATGTCCTCGAGAGTTTGAGTTGACCTCGTTAGATTGGCCATCCATTTGGGGATGATATGCCATACTGTACTGAAGCTTTGTACCAAGAGCACTTTGCAAGCTCTTCCAAAAAGCGGAGGTAAACCTCGGGTCTCTATATGAAGTTATCATAATTGGCACTCCATGCATACGAACCACCTGATGCACATACAGGTCCGCATGTCTATCCAAACTCAGGTCCTTTCATACTGCAATGAAGTGAGCTGACTTTGTTAGCCTGTCGATCACTACCCAAATTGAATCATTTTCTCTTTGACTCCTTGGTAGTCCACTCACGAAGTCTATCGTGATATGCTCCAATTTCCATTCTGAGCTCGCTAGAGGTTGCAGCAGTCCTCTCGGCTTGCAATGCTGGGCTTTCACTTGGCAACATGTTTGGTGATGTTCGCCTTCATACCTGACAACCAATAATGTTGACGCGGATTCTGATACATCTTAGTACTTCCAAGATGAATGTTGTAGCTGTTATGATGTGCTTCAGATAAAATATCTTCTCTAAGTTCCACATCGTCAAGTACAACCAAATGTCCTCAGAACCTTAGTATTCCATCATTAGAAACCTGAAAGTCAGCCTTTCTTTTCTCCGCGTCTTCTTGAAGTATCTTCTGTACATCAGGATCTGTTGGTTGGAG